>CAUYSK010074087.1:0-18501 GCA_963575035.1 Avahi laniger | reverse complement strand
GTCTAAAATTGGAATAAATCATTGCTTTCAAAGGAAGTAAGGCCTTTGACAGAATTAAATGCAAGAGGGAAGGGAGTGGAAGTTGTGGATTATACTCAAAATGCCACAGCTTATCCCAAATGGTGTCATCCAGCAATAGGTTTTGGGCTGCTGCAGACAAACGCAGTTCTCTTTGGGCTGTGGGCTGATGGTGACAGTGATGTTGCTGTGGTCTTCTCTGGCCACTCCGTCAGAGGAAGGGGTGTTGTTGGTAAAAACAGCCCAGCTCAGACAATGCAGCAGCTGCCTTGACTAAGAATAGAATCCGTGTTTGATTTGAATTAGCCATTTGAAACAAGAGCAAAACAGCTCTGAAAGTAGTACCATCTGTTTTCCTTTAAGGCTGGGTCATAAATAACAAGATGAAAATATATTTCCTGTTCTGGATTTGTGACCTGAACTGCCTTCCACTGCGTTGTCACTGGCCACTTCTGCTGTTAACGCATATGACTTTAATTGGGCAGCTGTTGGCTGTGAGACGTGTGGGCTTTGTTGTTGCTTTGTTGTTTTGTTTTCTAATCTCTGTACTTAGGAAGAGCTCCTTTATTTCACCTCTCACTTGTTAAACCAAAAAAAATCAGTTATTCTCTGTGTATTTTTTAAAAAGCAACTCACACTACAAATAGCCAAGTGATCAAACAGCGCAAAATTATAGCTGAAAACTGCCGTGTAGTAGAAGGGCATCTTCCAGGTCAAGGGCAAAGTGAGCAAAGAAGTAAGGGAGAGGACAGGGAACTCGCCCAGTGTCTGGGACTCACCAGGCTGGACTTGCTAATCCCACCCGCCTAAGAATGGAGAGAAGAAAGGAGCACGGACAGAAGAGAGGGAGCAGATTCCATGAAAGCAACACTTGTTCTTCCCACGGAAATTGCCAGACTGTGCTTGAGTTTTTCTGACCTGGGCTTTCCAGCAATTGTAAATTGTGATTAATCAGCTCTTTCCTCAGTTATCTTTTTAACTCTTGTTTATGCTGAAAAGACTCTTTTTGTTTCTTTGATAACTCCAAGGGGAAAGGCCATGAAGACTGGTTGGCTCTCCAGTTTGTGTGCTCAGCCTGGCCAGCTGCCAGTACAGTCTGGGAGGCATTTCAGATGATAGACACGCCAACGTGAAACGCAGCGTAAGAGATGTGGTCTGTGCAGGTTTTAGATCAGCCGGCCATGAGAGATGCTGCACCTAACAGTGAACATCTCGACATGTTCACATGTTCTTTTTTAAGAAAGGAATTTGAAGCAAAGACAGACTTAGAGCAACAGAAATGTTCTAAGGTGTATCCATGAATTAATAAAGGTGTTGCCTTGGAGACCTGCTACAAATGCTAGGCCCCTGGGATGACTCTGGACACTTGACAGCGATGGAGCCCCTAGCACGGCAGGGACCACACAGCCATGGCTGAGAGGCTGTAATGAGAAACAAGGTTGGGAAGGACCTGGCCATCCTATGCACAGACTAACACAAAAGACTCCGGATGAGTGCTCCTTCCTGCAGGCTCAGCCCACCCAGACCACTCTGGACCATGTTGTCAGATTAAGATGAATATTCCTTTAAAAAAAAACCCAGCTTCTAAAACAAACAAACCTCCCCACCACCTCTACTCATTCCCCATTTCTGCAAAACAGTCCTTTCTCCCCAGGTTGTCCCCACTCTGCCCCTTCAGCTGACCCCTGTGGCTCACCATACTTCACCTTTGCTCCTTCCAAAGCCAGTGCACCTACTGCCCAACTCTTGCCCCGTTTCCACCCACCTGAGGCCCACCGTCCTCCAAGGCAGGGTCTCACTTCACATTTGCCAGAGTTTGCTCCACTGCGCCAGCCCATGGGAACACCATGAAAGAACAGAAAGATCCAGTGTGCTTGGGAATCATTGCATCTTGAGCCTTCCTTTTAGAGAGTTATTATGTAATTATCATAAAAAGCTCTGACGAGTCACACAGTGAAGGAACCTGTTGAACCTTAGTAGCCAGTGGTGCCTAAATATATTTGACCCCAGAACTCTGTTAATCCTACCAAATTAGGGGCATTTTTTTGTTTTTTGTTTTTTTAAGAACCCACTTGAGAAAGCACTAACTTAAAGCCACCTCTTACAGAAAATCTCTTCTGAATACTCCGTCCCATTATTCTTGCTCCCCTAACTTAACACACAGTTACCATTTGCACCTCTATGCTGACACTTGTCCTGGCTGGTTATCTTCTTATGTCTGTATGTCAAAATAATATTAATGGTAATCATAATAGATATCATTTAATAAAAACCAGTTACTTTCCAGGAATATGGCCACTATAGTGACTGCCAATTATTAAACCAAGGGCTTTTCTTTATCACATGGCCACAGTACTTTATGATGAATTTTTCTCCCTATGTTTTGCTAGGGAGCCACATGTCCTTCATATTCACCTTTTGTCTGATTTGGTTTCATTTCAATATACAAACTAGGTCTTATATCATTGGCAAAAGAAAAAGAACAAAGTTACATGCAATGGTTACTTTTTTAAGAGGAAAGAAAAATGAGAGTTAGGGAAAAGTCTTCAAACTTAATTTACCAAAATCCAGCTATATCCTTGACCTGTGAAGACCCCAATAAGGCATTAATTACAAAAGGATTAACACTTTTCTCTATTTTAACAATAGAGTCCTCTGTCAATGGAAGGTGATAACAATATTTGCATTCATCCATTACCATGGGATTCATAGATTATGAGAAAGGTCTTAACACTCTTCCTAAATGAAGTTAAGCATCCCCTATTAAAGGACAGAACTTCTTTCATAGCCTAAAAAGATGAACAATTTTGAAAAATCCCAGCAACATCTTGCTCAGTGCTCTGCCCAGAGCTAGCAGGGGCGCTATGAACGTGCTGAATGACAGTATTTATCCTGCTTGCACATAACCGACTACACGGCATCAGCAACTCATTCCAATGATACTGTACGAGACACTATTTTCTGCATTATAAACTCAGCCTTCCCCTTTTCTGCTGCCCACTCGGATGACTGTCAAATTTCAGAGTGGATACAACGGCTTAGCCAGACAGATAGAAATAAACACTATTTCTTCCCTGAATCATTCAACATGTCGCAAGCATGTTGGACTAAGGAATACCATTAGCATGGTAAATTTTAGTTATAAACATTTAGAGTTATTTTTTTTTTCTTAACTAAATTCCAACACCAGCTCTACTGTCTATGCCCTGAAATAGGATTTTGTACTATTTGTGGAATGACATGACTCTTTAAAAATGTAGTAAATATAAGGATACTTGGGCCAGGGGAAGAAAAAAGGATTTATGAATAGTATACACACCCTCAGGGGAATTTTTCTGCCTCTTTTAAGTTTGTCCTCCCAACTAGGTCAAGTCAGCAATGCTACCAAAATCTTCAGAGGCATAAGGAAACCTTTCACATGCTTATAACCTTGAAAGATGAATGGAAGAATATTGAAGAACTTTCCTTAAAGGTTCATTTTTCCTCTATGAAAAGGACAGTTGGTTGAAAATAAAACAGAGCTGACAAAAGTGCCAAATTCCACATTCTGTCACCTTTGGAACTAGTCACTTTATACTCACAAACACTCCCCCTGAGGTTTGAGCCCTTAGACAGCATGCAGGAACACAGTAGCATCATGTCACAGGCATGGCATGGTGGGCAGAGTACTCAGCTGACCCCCATGATCGTCTCCTTGTGTTTTACTCACGATTACATTGTTAATACATCACATGGCAAAGGAGCTTTGCAGATGTAATTAAGGTCACTAATCAGTTGATCTTGAATTAATCAACAGAAAGATTATCTGGGAGCCTCAGCTAATCATATGAGACCTTTAAAAGCAGGAAGTTTTCACCAGCTGGTGACAGAAAAGGAAGTCAGGGAGATTCAAAGAGTAACAGTGAGTCAACATGAGAGAGGTCCTCTGTCCCCGAGGTGGAGGGAACCACGTGGAAAGGACATGAGTGTGTCCTCTAGGAGCCGAGAGTGATCCTTGGCCAACAGCAACCAAGAAAACAAGGATTTCACTCTTAGAATCATAAGGACCTGAATTTTGCCAATAATCTGAATGAGCCTTGAAAGGAATTCTTTCCAGAACCTCCAGCATAGCCCAGTTGACCCCTTGATCTTGGTCCTGTGAAACTCTAAGCAAGGGACGCAGTCGTACCTTTTGACCCACAGAACTACAGACCTATGTGGTAATAAAAGGGTGTGGTTTTTCAGCTGTTGCATTTGTGGTACTTTGTTATACAGCAAGAGAACATGAGTACACTTGGTATAGACAGGTCTCCAAACTTTTCCCACTGCTGTCCTGCTCAGTCTCCTTTCTAACCACATTTATTCATCAGTTCTTAAACATATCTTTTACTTTCTTCTGCTCAGTCTTTACACATGTTATATCACCATCCCGGAGGGCCCTTTTCGGTTTAGCCAAGGCCTTTAAGACTAACTCAAACACCATTACCTGAAGGAAAGGATCCTGGCACAGCCCTACAGTTCTCTCTCCAAAATCAGGTACTCTTCATTTACAGAATTCATTGATAATGAATAGTGTCCCACTTTGTGGTGCCTCTTCCTGTGTGGTCTGACATCCTTACTTCATTACTATTTATTTCTTCTTAATTAGATAGTGAGGCTCTTAAAAGCAAGAGCTTCTAATTTTTATGTCCTGCTCTACCTAGCATACACCTGGCACATCGCAGGCACCCAATAAATATTTGTTCATTTGTTTTGTTCTAAAGTATCTCTCTTTAATGTTAATGAGATTAAATGACACCAAAAGTCCAAAGAAAACCTCATTAGCCAAGCAGTGGGAATCTCAGCAGTGACCTGCTCCACATTTCACTTGGCCTTTAACTATCATGAACCCTAAACACACTTAAACTGTCAAAATTAAAAACATAACTGCAAAAACAAGATAATCACAGAAAATAATTTTTGCCAATTGATTTGTGTGACTTTCAATGACATTGTAAGCACCTAACTATTCCCTAAGCTGCCAATTTGCATGGAAAGGGATGTTCTCCCTGTGGACTTTGTTTGCAGCAAATGCACTGTTCGCACAAATGTGCAGGAGAGCAACAGACCAGCAGAAAATACAAAGAGTTTTGAGTTGAACGTTGCTAACAATTAAGAATAATCAACAGAACAGGCATGAAGAAGCAAAGACTGGACGTTATTCCTGGTGTTGCAAGCCACGTCGATTTTGCATAATCCCTTGAAATTCAAATACGGCTTAAAATCCCAGCTAACACATTTCCCAAACTAAATGAACCTATTTAAAAGTTTTAGGGAAAAGCAACAAGAATGTAATTTGGAAAAATAAAAAAAAGTCAACTTGGTCAAGGCCCAATGCCTCCCCTCTGATGCGACTATCCAACCCCACGGCAACATGTTGTACCATAACCCTCTGAAAATTAAACACGAGCCTTAAAAATCTCACTATCTATTTTTCTTTGTTTCTCAAAGGAAATGTAAAATAAAAATCAATTTTACATGTATTTTGTGTGCCCTGTAATATATAGAGAATCACAGAACCTGAGTGCTGCCTGAAACTCTGCCAGGCTATTTTGTTTATTCTTCTACATTAGGCAGGCCCACGCTTAATCCCTCCTTGATAGGAAATCTCTATCATTTTTAAGGACTTTCAGAGAAGGAGATTTCTTAGACTCTCTCAAACCCACTAAGGTAGTTAATAACTTTTCTTATTATCTAGCCTAAATCCTTCACACTATGCTTAAGACTCATTTCTTCTTCTCTGATGTTCACTAGAGGTAGGGAAAAATTTATCGCTCTCTTTTGTATAAAAAAAAACACTCATATACTGATAATAATTATGGCATCAGCTCTGCAATCTCCTAATGAAATATTCCAAGGCTATTGTGGTTCTCTGCTAAAGTTTCTGCAACTTCTCCTGCCCTCCTTTATCTCTATAAACCTCAAAAATGGTTGCCAACCTCTGTTAAGGATTTAATTACCTGATACCGAAGTCTTTGATAGTTCTTGCATGTTACACCGTAGGCATCTGTCCAGGGCCATATCTCAGGAATATAGGATGAAATAAATCATCTTAGGCTTTCCTCACTCCTAAAAATAATTTTATGAAGATAATTTGGTTGAAATGAGTATTGAGGGCAGCTATGAAATGTGAAAATAAGTCACAGAAAGGTTGCCTACACAGAAAAAATGACTGAAAGTAAATATATTACAATGTTAATAGCGGTTGTCCCCGGATGACAGGGGACTGTGTGTGTGTGTGGTTTGTCCTTCTTCATACTTTTCTATATTTTCCAAGCTTTTTATGTGCGTGCATTGATTTTTAATTAGTAAAGAGAGCGTGTGTGGTGCGGGGCACATTGGAAGGAGTAAGGAGAAGCGGCCTGAGAGAGTTATGTGGAAGGGGGTTGTTAGGTGACCAACTGCTGCAGTTTGCGGGGAAGTGCCCCCAGTTTTGGCACTAAAAGTTTTGCATCTCAGGAAAGTACTCAGACCCAAGCTAATCTGGATAGCAGGTCACTCGAGAGACACATCAGGTGAGGGGACATCACAGATGCTGCCCGCGGCCAGCTGAGAGTGGGAGCAGCACCCAAGTCATCATTTTTCCCACCAGCTAGAAACCACTTACCTCTTCCCCAGGGGCTGCTGAGGATCCTGGAATTTGGGGAAAGGTAGGAATAACTCTGTTCTAACCATGTTCTCTTTTTCATCGACACAGGCACTTTGCAGATTCAGGTCAAAGCAGTAAGACCGTTGTAGATTGGATCAGAACAGAAGATTTTAGGCTTGTTTGTTTTGCTTTTTTATTTTTGTTTTTTTATTTTTTCTTTTTCTATTCAGCAACTCAGAAATATGAGGGAAGGACCCAGCCTGGGATGCATGAATGAATTTACAGAAGGTGGGGACTGACTGCGGGGGCTGAGGCAGAGGAAGGGCCAGGCCTTGACTTGGAGCTTTATCTCCTGGACGCTCATTCACAGAGAAAGAGAACCCGAGAACAGGGTGTCTGGGGGGATGTGGACATCCTGAGTTCATTTCGGGACATATTGAGGTTGAAGCCACACGTGACACATTGACTCAGTGACAATTAGTCATGGTATTGATACATGTGTCTGCAGCTCCAGATTAGGTCCTGGGTGGAGAAGCAGCTTTGGAAGTTTCTAGCATGGCTAGAAAGGTGAAGCCTTGGGAACGGAAAAGATGATGCGGGAAGGGTGTGAACGTGTGCAGATAGACAGGTGAGGACAGATTCAAAAGGAACACTGCAATTTAAGACGCAGCCACTGAGTCTGAGACGCAGGCAGGAGTGCCCCGAGGGGGGCATAAAGAATAGCTGTCACTGGAAAAGAGTCCTGGAAAAGATCTACCTGTGTGACAGCCTCATGCTGCCTGAGGACTGGGAAAATCCCCAGGGACTGGTTAGCTCTTCTGTGGACATGCCCTTGCCCTGTTGCAAGCCATGCATGGAGCAGCCACCATAGATGACTCAGTGATAAATGTGCAAGCCTTATCCCCTATTAGAAGGCCAGAAGTGGCAGTGCAGGGTGGAGCCCTAAAATACCCCAGAGGAGAGGAGCACACTCATTAAAAGAGGGTGAAGGGAAAAGACTTTTCTGGTGAAGTATGCTTGGGAACATGGAGGTAAGCCTTTTAACAGGATTCTTTAGTGCAGGACTTTTCAGAGGCTTAAATACCCACTTTGGTGTTGTGCTTCTCCAAGAGAGAAATGTGGTGTATAGCATCATCCAAACTTCTGCAACCACAGACTTCCCTCCACGGGGGACACCTGTTGACAGCTCAGAGCTTGCCAGTGCCAGCGTTGTTCTGACAATGCAGGAAGGGGACAGCTGACCTCAAGGAAGGCCAGGCAGCTACTCTACAGAACCCCAAACTCAATTTCTTACAATAACAAAACAAAGCAGCTAATTGACTTTGTCTGCAACAAAATAGGTCACATACCAAGGGGAGAAGAGCAATAAAGGGAATAAAGTCTGTCGGTGCCATCTTTCATCAGTTCTGAGACACAGTTCTTTTTACATTTTTACATCTCTGAAACCTGAAATCAGGATGTGTCTCAGAGTTGCAGCAGTCTGACAATTTCCATGTGCCCCATGACAATAGCAAGAGAGAGCTCATCACGTGAGCTGACCAAACCTCAGCAACTTGGGAAAACATTCGGAAAAGTAGAGGCACACTCTTGAGTTCTTGCAAGAACACAGAATCAGGTGGTCTTGGGGAGCAGCTAGGGAGGGGGTGACCACAAGTTATCAGCCGCATGGCTGACCCGGAGTCAAGGCAGGATAGCTCTACTTAATTGCAAAGCCAAGTAAAGAGTTCTGCATCAATGGTTTTAGCTATCTTACAGGTTCTTTTAAGAAATGAGTTGCCAGTGTCCTCAATGGCACAGACATGTACAAAATCATGGCCATTGGGGACAATAAATGAGAAGTCAGGTGGAAGAACTGGACTTCATATGAAGAAGCTTTAGGAATACCTTAACCAACGTTGGCCCCTTTTATTTTCCTGTTCCTGTAGGCGTAATAGTGAACAATGATAAAAACCTGTGTCTAAATTCAATTTGAAGTGGCTGCATAATATTCTACCATAAATGTAAGCATTTTTTCTTCTAACCCATCCCTCTAACAGTTTCCAGCTGGGTTATGCTGAACATTCTTATTCCATAGGAAATATAGATTTATTTAAGAGAATGAGTTTAAGTTCCAAGAACTCTTTTAATAAGCATAGCATAAACTCTAAGTGATAAGAAAGCATTGGATTATGGCTTCATGGGCAGTTATTTTTTCCTTCTTAGTGGTATATAAAATGGCGGGGCATTTAAAATCAATTGTGGGCCAGGCATGGTGGCTCACGCCTGTAATCCTAGCACTCTGGGAGGCCGAGGCGGGAGGATTGTTTGAACTCAGGAGTTCGAGACCAACCTGAGCAAAAGTGAGACCTGGTCTCTACTACAAAATAGAAAAAAATTAGCCAGGTGTGGTGGTACATGCCTGTAGTCCCAGCTACTTAGGAGGTTGAGGCAGGAGGATAGTCTGAGCCCAGGAATTTGAGGTTGTTGTGAGCTATGATAATGCCACTGCACTCTAGCCAAGGTGACAGAGTGAGACTCTGTCTCAAAATAAATAAATAAATAGATAAATTTCAAAAAAATCAATTGTGACTTGGATTAATGAAATGGGTAACTGGCTTTTAATAAATGTATGTTAACCAATGCTCCCTTTTTCTCTACGACTTTTTTTATTTTATTCTTAAATGGCTAAAATTCTCAAGGAAATTCAATTCACTTCATTTAGATGGAAATTTTGAGAACTTCCCACGGTTCCTTTAGTCTTTAAGGTTTCAAAATTGTCACTTTGCTCTCGCTGGAAGTCACAAGCAACCTACCTCCTAAAGCAAATCTCTTTAACAGGCTTCTGTCTCTAAGCTTTCCTCAAGAACAAGTCTTTGCACCAGACCAATTCTCTGGAGAAAACCTAGCCTCTTCTAAGTTTTTGTTTTCTTCTCCAATTCCCCTTTTATAGTTGAAGCCAGTGTGAGGTCATGCAGCCTCAGCTGGTCTCAATTACACCCCTCAGTCTGAAGCGGTGGGGGTGGGGGATCGAGGGCCTGGCACTGTCTCTCCCTCCGTCATTTCCTCTCTATAAAATGACAGAATTAGATAAGATATTCTCCAGGTTTCTGCAGCATGAACATTCTAAGCTTTATGTTGACTTCTCAAAAAGACCAAAGGTATTGTTGACATTTTATTTGTACTGTATACAAAACAAACATATTATACTAAAATTAAGCACTTTGCCTTAATAAAGAGATACAGTTCTTTACAGCTCTCACAGCATACTGCTCAACACTGAAACATAGCGCAGACTTGCATTTTTCGAAAAGTCATATAACATATCTCAGAGCCACTCTGAATCGTTTGCCTTCTGTTTTTTAAAAGTATATATTTTTCATCCTCAGAGTAACCAGAAGTGCTGGGTCTTAACAAGATTCCTAAATTGCGATGGGCAGTTTCGATGAAGTTAACTACTAATATTATTTACAGCCACTAGACTGCAAGGCTGTGAGGTCAAGTTCACATTCTCACTGTTTGCTGTGGTGTCCGATTTACTGAATGAAATTTATGGAAATTAATGACTCAGTGGCATTGAGAAACAGAAAATGAGGGTAACATGAGTTGTTAAGTGCCTGCTACATACGTCCATTGTATACCGCTACAAGTTAAGTACAGATGATTTAATTAGACTAATTTTTCTTCTGGACTTTCTTCCCTCCAGGACACAGTCTTGAAATACAGCCACAAAACTTGCATTGGTATGGGCCCCAGGGCGATGGGTGATTAATGTTGACATCTGTAGGATTATTTGTCAAATACATGCACGTGTATCTTCTCAATCACTAATTACAGACCAGACAGTTTCAATTGTAGCAAAAGGGGTGTCCTAATGTGGATATTTAAATTCTTTTTTATTTTTATTTTTTAATTTTTGAAGACTCACCGGCCTCTTGTTAGCCTCTTCGGAAGAAAACATTGAATGGAGAGATGGGCCTCTAACTACCAAGATTAACACTCCCTAAAAAAGAGAATGTAGGAGGCTCCTCAATGACAGACGATGTTCTTTGGTGACAGAAAATTTACTCTTGAGGAGGAGAAAGCTGAAGTCTTTGAGGGTTTTACGACAAAGGTGAGATGTGCTTTGGGGTGTGGTGCTGGGAAATGGCTTCACAGAGCCCCTTACCAGCTCCTGGAAGTTTCTTGGAGGTGATTGGAAGCTGCTCATAGACACCTGTCCCCTCGAGAGCAGATGTAGGAAGGATCAGAGCAAAAACCTCAGGTGCCCAGAGCCCACCGGGAAGACAAGCAAAACAGGAAAGTACCAGGCTGCCAAGGGACCCAGCGAGAAATGAGGAAAATGGCAAGGTTTGAATCCCTATAACTTTACTGGCTTGAACACTGAGACAAAAAACCACTGGCATTTTTATTCAGAGTTTTATTTATTCCTGGTTTTAGTATGTCTTGGAAAGAGAAGAAGAATACCAAAATTACTTAGCATTTTATATGTACATTCAAATCCTTACTATCTTCCCTACCCAGCTTGCAGAAATCCCAGAATTCTTATAAAAGTTACCTTTCTCACCAGAGTCCATGAAATTCATCCACCGAACTAATCTGGAAATTCTGTCAGAACAAGCATCTTCTCATATGTCAGCATCTCTGGGTCTTCCCATGTTCAAAAAAAAAACTGACATGAAAAAAAACAAAGAAAAGAAATGGAAGGGTGGTGAGCAGGGAAGAAGGTAATTCTGATATTTTTCAAACTATAAAAAATATTTAAATCAGGAAATGCTGTATCTTCCACCAGAACAGAAATCATCTTAGGTCTACACTGTTTTGATTCTATGCATTAGCTACTGATAAACACCACACCACACATTTTTTGTCAGGTTGGGTAACTTAATTGGTCATACGTAACTAAATATTATAGTCGAGTGATACAACCTGGTACAATCACTCAAATCATCTCTATTGGTCAGAGAAATGTATGTTCAATATATGCATATTCAGAATTCTAGACCAGCCTCATGGTTTTTAACACTACGAAGTTATTTGGTGAGGTGAGGGAGAGGTAGAAATAAAGATGTATTTTATCCAGCAATTCTAATATCTATCCCGAAGGAAAAAAAAAAAAGCAACTGCTCTATTATTTCCCCAGTGTTTAGAATGTCTACCTTCACTGAAAATGTCTGTCTGTCTTCACCAGTCTTTCACCGGCGGGAAGTTGGGTTGGGGCAGAGGCACGCAAGGAACATGATGACATCCTTCTCCCCACATGTGCTGTCTTCCCACCCTCCCTTCCGCTCTTCTGTGTGCGTGGCTCAGACAAGTTCCATCTGGCTCTGTGCTGAAGCCTGCAGAAAAAAGGCTTAACTGAAGGCCTCAGACCAGGGCTACAGTCCTTTGTTGACTTATTTCTGTGCCTTGCCACATAGGCCTGCTCAGAGACCGGGAGACCTGGGGTAGGGCCCAGTGAGGGACAGCCTGGATCACACACAACAAATGCAAACCAGGGATGCTCGCCTGTTTTAAACCTCTTCTCTCCAGCAAAAGATGAGGTAGCCTTCCAAACTCCTCTCTGAGGAAAGTATGACAACCACTGGCCACTCTGAGCTAGAATCAGTCAACGTAAAAACTTTGCCAGTTCTGAAAGGCACACGATTTTGTAGACATTTCATCAAGAAGAAATAAGTGCCAGACTCCATGCAGCTTCGCATGAACAGATTAATGGGTAATAGATACATGGGTAATCATGACACTGCAGCATTTCACCGCATTGGAAGCAGGAAAATCGAGAAACAAGTCAGAGGAAACATTGAGAAAGTCTAGAGATTAACTAAATTCCAATGTAAACAGATTTATTTCTCCACTTTCTCACAGCTATACCCCATAACACATAGTTTAGATAATATTTTTAACAATGTATTTCGAATGATTAAAGCTCTCCAAGCATGCAGATAAATTATATCACCAGAATGAACCCCATCTGGGTGTCCCCACCACTAAAAGATCCCTGGCAAAGAATCAATCCCTCCATAGTCTTCCCTAAACAGCATTCCATAAGTCAGCAATAGCCATTCTGTGTGTAAACAAAAAACTAGAAGATAAATAAATGTTCGAACTGGCAGTATTTTTTCATATATATAACATCCTAAGCACATTTATATATGTGTTCCAATGACAAGGGTCTCTGCCTTTAGATGCAGACCACGCTGCAAAACAGCATGAGAAATAGCCTGATATACAAATTTTACCAACTTACCCCTGGCCTATGTTACTACACAGCCATATATTTTCAATATAGATTTGGGATGTTGTAGTTTACTTCGTATTAAACATTACTATTAATTATTTCCATGTCTGAAAGATAGTTTATAATAAAATGTTTTAAAAAGTCATATTTCATTGTCAAACTATCTGAACAAAACAAGAAAAATGTTGGAATACTTAAAGGAAGATAAACTATAGCTCGCAGTTCTAAAAAATCAGTAGGGTAGCTATACAAGATAAAACAGTAACTTTTAGAGCAGCCTAATTAAAAAGAACTCAACTGCTATAAAAATGTGCAGTGATGTTTCTCTTCCACTTATTAAGGTAAAAGTCCTGTGAAATGAGAGACTTTTGAGCTATGAATCAAAAAAGTGTTGGGTGTAGGAGATGGATCTGAGTCTATACCTACCATAATGATCCAACATGACTGCTGATATTAGGTGACTATGTAAACCTGAAAATGTTACAAATACAGTATACTGTTCTCATTGTTCTGATGGAGATATTTTTGTATACCACATGAGAGAGCAAAAAAAAATAAAAGGAATGATGTTTTACTATTTCTAAATTCACTTGGCTCTTAATAAAATATAAATGATTACATTTACTTAATTTGTTTTTGTTCTGTTTTGATAAATTAAATTTGATCACTTCTTATAGCAATTAAATTATCCAAGAAATCTTTTTCTGCTATTTTAATCCACGCTCACATTATATCTAATGAACTCCTATTGCAGTCCCAGCAACAGATTATAATTTTAAATTGCATTATATTCAAAATAAAATGAGTCTAGCTTTGCCTTAAAACATAGCCAGAGTACCTGTGTGTGGCCCAGCAGATGGGTGAAAAGTCCACAGGACTTCCAGTTTCTGGTCTGGCATAGAAGAAGCTCAGAAGTTGTCATTTTGTCCTAACAATAAGTAAAAAGCTGAACAAACTGAAAAAATCAACAACTCTCCTTAGATCTATCAGAAAAATGAGGTCACAGGGCAAACCGCTATCCCCAAAATTAAAGAGACAGACAGGCAGATATGGAGAATCACAATTCACCAGAGAAGTATCTGTGGGAACCAGCGCCAGGGTAGGAAAACCTGAGCTATAATTGACAAATTGCTGGAAGTTTGGTCTAAACAATCTGAGAGATAAAAACACCAAGCGAACTCAGTCATGTTGGGGACTCCACACTTTTGAGAATTTTACCTTCAGTTCTCACAGTGACTATCAAGGGGGGAAAAACCTTTATGCTTCCAATAGGAAGAGGAGAAAAGGAACCATTTGGAAATATGCCAAAACATTGAGTTCTTAATAAGGCCTATCCACAAGGAAAACTATTTAAGAGCCTACACTATTGGGATTTCACCAGTGCTTAACCAAACTTGGGGAAAGAAAATATTTAATGTCAGCTTTTTCTAGACTTGCACGTGGGAAGAGGGAAATACCTGACTCTAGCCCACTGTAGCTATCCTGGCCCCTGTCGGGCAGGAGAGTAGCTGAGAGGTACTTATGACATTTACAGTCCAGGAGCACAGGCTCACTAAAGGACTGAAACCTAATCATAGGATTACAGAATGTGTCTTCTCCCTCTATACTGTACCACCACATCATTGAAAGCCTATTCACTTCAGTTTCTTTTACCGCTACATCATATCTGGCTATCAGGAAAAAAATACAGGGCAAGCAACAGAACTTGAGTCAGATACAGCAGGGATGTTGGAATTATCAGATTGAGAAATTGAAAACAATTATGTTTAACATGCTGATATGGTTTGAAGTTGTTGTCCCCTCCAAAAGTCATGTGTTGGAAACTTAATCCCCAATTTGACAGTGTTGGGCGGTGGGGCCCAAGGGAAAGTGTTTTGATCATAAGGGCTCTGGCCTCATGAATGGATTAATGTTATTATTAAAAGGCTTTGGAGGAATGTAAACATTGTCTTCTGCTCTTCTGCCACGTGAAAACACGGAGTTTGTCTGTTTTTGCCCTTCTGCTTTCTGACGTGTGAGGATGCAACAAGAAGGCTCTCGCCAAACACCAGATGCCAGAACCTTGATTTTGGACTTCCCAACCACCAGAAGTGTGAGAGAATAAATTTCTGTTTTTTAGAAATTATCCATTCTCAAGTATTCTATTATAGTAGCACAAAACAGACTAATATATGTAAGGTTATGATGGATAAAGTAGACAGCATGCAAGAACAGATGGGCAATGTAAACAGAGAGATGGGAATTTAAGAATAAAAAAGAAATGCTACAGATCAAAAACATTGTAACAGAAATGAAGACTACTTTAATGGGTCCATTAGTAGACTGGGCAGAAAATGAAATTTCTGATCTTGAGGGTATGTCAATAGAAACTTCCAAAACAGAAAAAAGACTGGCAAAAAGTGGAACAAAATATCCAAGAAGTGTGGGACAACTACAAAAGATGTAATGTATGTGTAATGGGAATATCAGGAGGAAAAAAGAGAGAAAGGAGCAGGCAAAATATTTGAAACAATAATGACTGATAATTTTCACAAATTTATGTTAAACACCAAACCACAGTTTCAGGAAGCTTAGGGAATACCAGAAAAATAAATTAAAAAAAAAAAAAAAAAAAAAAAAACGACACATAGGACATAGGCATACCATATTCAAACCACAGAAAATAAAAAAATAAATCTTGAAAGAATCCAGGGAAAAGAAAAAAAACTAACCTACAAAGGAGCAAACATAAAAATTACATCCAATTTCTCCTCAAAAACCATGCAAGCAAGAAGAGAGCAGAGTGAAATGTTTAAAGCATTGAGAGAAATACCCTGCCAACCCAGAATTCTGTGCCCTGAGGAATTATCCTTCAGAAGTGAAGGGGAAATACAGACATTCTCAGACAAACAAAAATTGAGGGAATTTGCTGCCAGTAAAACTGCCTTCCAAGAAATGTTAAAAGAAGTTCTTCAGAGAGAAGGAAAACAATATGGATTAGAAACTCAAATCTAAATAAAGAAGGAAGAGTATCAGAGAAGAAATAAGTGAGGGTAAAATAAAACTTCTACTTTACTAATTCTTAATTTACCTAACAATAATATTTGTTCAAAATAATTATAACACCAGTGTATTTGAATACACAGACATACTTTGTACACTTCTGTATAATGAAATAAATGACAGCAATGATATAAGGGACAGGCGAAGGTAGTTGTACTATGCATAAATTGGTAAAGTGGACTTGGATTAATTGTAAATGTATAATGCAAATTCTGGGGCAACCATCGAAGAATGTAGAATTGATATGCTACAAAGGAAGATAAAAAGAATGATATAAAGTACACAATTGATATCATAAAAAGCAGAAAATGAGTAGAAGACAAAAATAAAAACAAAGAACAATGGTAACAAATAGAAAACAGTAACAAATATGGTAAATCCAGCTATATCAATAACCACTTTAAATGTCGATGGTCTATATACACCAATTAAACAACAGAAATTGTCAGAGTGCATCAAAGAATAAGACCCAACTACATGTTGCCTCCATGAAATGCACTTTAAATATAATGATACATATAAATCACAGATAAAGGGATAGAGAAAAGATATACCGTGCTAACACTAATCAAAAGAAAGCAGGAATAGCTATATTAATTTCAGATAGAGCAGACTTCAGAGCAAGGAAAAGTCATCAGGAACAAAGACGAGCATTACATAATGATAAAGAGGTCAATACTCCAAGAAGATAATAATCTTTAATGTGTATGAACCTAAACAACAGAGTATCAACGTACTGTAAGGCAAAAACTGAAGACTATTAATATAAAGAGAAACAGATAAATCCACTATTATAGTGAGATAATTCAACACTCCTCTGTCAGAAATTAACAGATCCATCAGGCAGAAAATCAATAAGGATATAGGTGAACTCCTTAGCACCACTGATCAACAGATATAATTGGCATCTATTGACTACTTGATCCCATAACAGCAGAATATACATTATTCTCAAGATTATAGGGAACATTCACCAAGATAGGCCACATCCTGGGTCATAAGACACACCTTAACAAATTTAAAAGAATAGAAATTGTACAATGTCTGTTCTCAGACTGTAATGAAATTAAAGTAGAAATCAGTAACAGAAAGATAGTTGGAAACCCCCAAATACTTGGATATTAAACAATATATTTATAAATAACATGAGTCAAAAAAGAAATCTCAAGAGAAATGTTAAAATATTTTGAAAGAAATGAAAACAAAAATACAACTTATCAAAATTTACAGGATGCAGCTAAAATAGTGCTTAGAGGGAAATGCATGGCATTGAATGAATATATTAGAAAAGAAAAAAGATTTAAATCAATAATCTAAGTTTCCAACTTAGAAACTATAAAAATAAAAGCAAGTTAAGTCCAAAGTAAGCAGAAAAAAATAATACAAATTAAAGAAATCAATGAAATTAAAAATAGTAAATCAATAGAGAAAATCAACAAAACCAAAAACTGTTTCTTTGTTAAGACCGATAAAATTGATAAGCCTCTAGCCAGGCCAAGGAAAAAGAAGAGAGAAGACACAAATTACAAATATCAGAGATGAAAGAGGGGACATTGCTGCAGATTCCATAGACATTAAAAAGACAATAAAGGAATATTGTGAAAAACTCTATGCCATAAATATGATTACCTAGATGAAATAGACCAATTTCTTGAAAGATATAAACTTCCAAAACTCAAACTAGAAGACAAAGATAATTTGAATGGGCCTATATATACATATATTAAAGAAATTAAATCAATACTTAATACCCTTCCAAAACAGAAAACATCAAGACCAACTGGGCTCACTGGTGAATTCCACCAAACATATGAGGAAGAAATTATACCAATTCTTTATAGCCTCTTTCAAAAGACAGAAGCAGAGCAAATACTTTCTAACTCATATGTGAGGCCGGTATTATCTAAATACCAAAACTGTATGTGTACCTCTGTCTCCAATTTTCCATTTTTTATAAGGACACCATTCATATCGGATTAGGGGCCCACCCTACTTAATTCCTCTTATGTAACTAATCACTGCAACAACCCTATTTTTAAATGCCAAGGTCATGTTCTAAGGTACTCAGTGTTAGAACTTTAACATATGAATTTGAGGAACAACACAATTCAAACCATAACACATGTCTACACACATAACACTGTGCTAGGCTCTCTTGGGAATTCAAAACAGTAAATGCCATCTGCTCTTAAGAACAACAAAAACTTATACAACATAGAAGCACAATTAATATCACAGAAAGCATAGGAATAATGGCAAAATGAAAAGTACAGATATTGAGTGGTATGGGTGCAAAGAAAGGTGTTAGAGCCCAGTTACAGATTGGGATAGACCACGTACAGATTGAAATAGACCACTTACAGGTTGAGATAGACCACTTACAGGTTGGGACAGACCGCTTACAGGTTGAGATAGACCACTTACAGGTTAGGACAGACCGCTTACAGGTTGAGATAGACCACTTACAGGTTGGGACAGGCCGCTTACAGGTTGAGATAGACCACTTACAGGTTGGGACAGACCGCTTACAGGTTGAGATAGACCACTTACAGGTTGGGACAGGCCGCTTACAGGTTGAGATAGACCACTTACAGGTTGGGACAGGCCGCTTACAGGTTGG
>CAUYSK010074085.1:0-32866 GCA_963575035.1 Avahi laniger | reverse complement strand
TGAAAATAGTTTCTCCACATTCCTCCCTGTGATCCACAGTGAAAGTTCAGTGAGATATCGAATCATCTGCTGGCATTTACAGCCACAATTAAAAAGAACTTTTTAGCCAGGCATGGTGGTACACACCTGTAGTCCCAGCTACTTGGGAGGCTGCGACAGGAGGATCACTTGAGCCCAGGAGCTGGAGGTTGCAGTGAGCTATGATGACACCACTGCACTCTGGTCCAGACAACAGAATGAGACCCTGTCTCAAAAAAAAAAAAAAAAAAAAAAAGAATTGAAGAAGTTATTATTTTCTTATTTTTATAATGACACAAAGCATTAAAATCCAGACTGCTTATTATATAATCAAACATTTTTAGAAAATTCTAATAGGACTATATTTTGTATCATCTAGTTTTTCCTATATCCCCAGCAGGGTACACTGCATGCTTGTAGATAGCTTAAGATATTTGTACACTGTATAATATATACATATATTATTTGGTATGCAAAGATTTATGTATAAAGATGTTCATTTAATGGTTATTTGTAATGAGGAAAAACCTAAAATGTCCAATAATATTTACATATTTACTGAAACTGGAACTGTTTACATAAGGTTTAGTATGCCTGTAGGATAGAATATCATTTAACAGGAAAAAGCCATGCTTACCAACTCGAATGTCCTTCAGCTGGTGAATGGATAAACTAACTGTAGGAAATCTGTACCATGGAATACTACTGAGCAATAAAAAGTAACTGTTATTGATATAGGCAACAATATGGATGCAACTCAAATGAATGATGCCAAGTGAGAGAAGCCAGGCCAAAAGGCGACATGCTATGTGATTCTAATAATATGTCCATGACATTCTGGAAAAGGGAAAACTGTAAGAATGGGGAACAGATCAGTGGTTGGGGGATTGTCAGGACTAGGGCAGGGCTAACTACAGAGGGCAGGGAGAGGGGGTTTTTGCAAGTGAGGAAACTGTTCTGCATCTCGATTGTGGTGGTGATTACTTGAATCTACGTGTTTGTCAACATTCAGGGGCCTGTACATCAAAGAGAGTAAATATCATTGTATGTAAATTAAAAAGAAATGTTTCCAAAGAACATTTAATCACATGGGAAAATGTCAATGACACACATAAAAGATAAGATATAAAACTGTTTCTTGTAGGATCCAAATGTCTAAAATATAATACAAACGTTATAAATTACATTATGAATTTGGGTTTATATGACATATACATATTGTAAATGAATGAAAGAAAAGGAAATAAACCAAAAGGCAGTGCAATAAAAAAATGATAATTTTTTGTATCTCCTTCCACATTAGTCTCTCCTTCCTTCTTTCCTCTTTTTCTCAGTGGGGTGGGGTGACGACAGTAAATGAAGCCAGGATGAGAATTTGTTCCCAGGCCATAGTAATTAAATAAAATTTAAACAGATATTTTTAATTATCAGGACTCTTTTTTTCTAGCCTAACTAAACACTGCAATGGCTACTTAAGAAGTTTTTTGAAGACAAAAAGGAATCTAAAATCCTTTCACCTCACACCAAACAAGAAGACTGCTGATTACACAGGTAAAATTTGACTGACGAGGTGTGTCATAGTCAACATAAATTAAACCAAAGCAGGGTGTTTTTTGGACTCTCAACACCTTATCACTCTTTCGTTAATCAACACTTTCATGTTTCCTTGAAGCTAATTTCGGTGTAAGCGGTTATCACTGTATGAGGCAATATGAGTCTGATCAAGCCAGTAAACATAGTTAAGGAGACCCATCTAGTGCATTATGAAACAGCAACATTTGCATGAGTTTGGAAATACTAAGGTCTCATCTCCAAACTGTCTAAATCCATAATTTCAGATCAACCAAATTAAGCAGTTATAACCCAGGAAATCCTGTTTTGTGAGAGTACAGCAATATTGAGTATTTTCATATTGGAATGTATGCTATTTGTTTGCTTGTTTGTTTTAATTTCAAAGTAGAAATCTAAGCAATGCCTTCCAGAGGTCAGCTACTAGTACTGCAGAAAATGCAAGATCACCTTGTTCCTGAGCCTTTGTCTTTATTTTAAAACAATTTAATCCATGAAAACATCCATTTTGAAGAGAACTTTAGAGAACTTCAGCTGGTAACTACTTGTCCTGTAAATTCTCCAGGTGTGAGCACTTACTTGCCTGTCTCCAACCATTCAATTGCCTACTTCCTGTCAGCAGGGAAATCTGCAAGAAGATTTTTTTGTTTTTGTTTTAAATCTTAGGGGATTCTCATCACTATGGCCTTCTCCTGATATTAGCAAAATGTGCTGCAAAGTCTTTTAAAAATATAAAGTATATTATACTTAAGTATAAATGGTTGGTATCCTAAAATATTGTTCCAACCTAGAATATTTTAAAATCTTTACTAGGAGGAAAGACTCAACCTAAAGCGACAGAATAGGGAAAACAAAACAGAACGTTGGCCAAGACTTGGAGCCCAGGGAGGCCCAGTGGTCCAGTCTGGCACTGCCATTTCCATTCATGGGACCTCAGACCAGGCATGTCAGCATTCTGATCCTCACTTCCTTCTCTTCCAGAGGAGGGGGTTTGAATGGAGCCTTCAGACACTTTCAAGTTTACAAATTCTAACAGACATTCCAGATGGAAGAGAGGCAGGAGGACCCCGGGATCTTAAGGAATAGGTATAACGTAAGTAAGGCCGGGAGGGGCAGGCTGGAAGGAAAATGGGCTGTGGTTAGAACTCAAGATTCAACATTGGGGTAGTTCCTGGAGGTAAGGCCCAGGGAGTGAGAGGCTACAATGAGGCAGAAGCAAAGGCCTTTGAAGATGGGGTCAGGAAATATTGAGGCTAGGATTAGATGAGTCACCTACACAAATATTGAAACCCCCCTGGGTGCTAATAGGGATTCTGGTGAAGAGGACTGTGAGATGGAGGCCAACATCTTTACTGAATGAAGTACAAGACCTAGAAATCAGCAGAGCATGGTGGTCAGGTGCGGCTTGCATTAAGTGCCAGACAGACTTTGGTTTAAATCACAGCTTCACCACAGACCACTTCTAGTCCTTGGGCACATTGCTTAACATGTCAAATCACAGTCCACTCAACTATAAACTGAGAAAAATAAATATGTCTGTCCCACAGGGCTGTTCTTTATTGCAGATGCTAATAATTTCCTACTCAACAGCCATTTGCATCTTCTTCCTTACTAACAGAACAAAATCCTTCAAGAAGCTAAATGCTCAGGCCAGGTTGGCCCCAGCCTTAGACGCAGTGAGTATATCTTGATTCATCTTAGCTAATCATGGGGATTCCTTCTTCCTTTCCAATGATCAACTTAGGAAGACCCAATACTGGACCAATGACATATAGGACAAGTCTGCTAAAATGACTTCTGGGAAATGTCTCTTATCTCTTTACTTTGGTTTGTGAAGATGTAATACCAACAGCTCCCACAGGCATCTTGCTACCATGAGAAAAACCAGCAGATAAGCTAAGGGTGTCAATGCCGAAAGATGAAAGGTACCCTGATTATTTAGGAAAAATGATATTTGAAAGACTAATAGCACAAATTCTGAAAGTCAGTTCAAAACTTGAGAATTTAGCTTGAAATAGAATCTAAAAATTGTTCCTTCCCAGTCCCATAGAAATAGCATTATTAACTTTAAAAGGAGAGTAGAGAGGGGGACCTTGAAATAAGAAGCTAACAGATCTGCCTTTGAAAACCAGGAGTGGCTGGAACTTTATGAATAGATTACTAGATGCTCTGTACTACTTTCCCTCTAGTTGTCATGTGCCTTAAAGGACAATTTAATGTTGGTTCAGGAAGTGTAAAGGGAGTCATAGGAAGAGAATCTGATCCAATGATCTCAAAATGTATTAAATGCCAAAGAAGATAATTTAAACTTTTTTTCCAGTTTTTCAGAGAGGTGGTGACCCATTGTCTAAATACATTTAAGAGGCAAAGCTGGCTATTAATGTAGAGTGTTTCAGACAGCATACGTTTGCGCACAGAACTTACAGCTACCGACATATGGGAGAATAACCCAGAATGTGAGGACTGCAACCCTGTCCTCATGTTCCTGCCTTCCCACTCCTCAAAGGGAAGAAGCTATTTCTCTCATTTGCTGAAAGCCACTTTGAGTCTATACTTCAAACCTAAACTGGACTGAACAGCCAACCTACACACACAATGGATGGGAACATTGTACCCATATATTTTGAATACATGCTGGATGCAAATGTACCCAAAATAATATTTAACAACCAATATGGCATGAAAACTGACCGTCAGAATGAATGTCCCCTGTGGGCTGCAGTATGGTCCCAGGAGGCCCATATTTTTCCAGCCATTAACCCTTCAGTTTTCACGTAATGGGGCAGTGGGAGGATCCCAGGGGAGGAGCTGGGTGTCTGGAGAAGGGGTGCTGTTTGCCAACTGACAGGGAACTATTTCAATAATTTAATAAACATTGTGGCCACACTGGAGCATGGCAAGTAAATATCAATTCTGAATATAGAAACTTAATCTAACCTGTCTTGACCGCCAAGGAAACTGACTTAGAATGTAAGTGACTTTCCAAAGTCACATCCAGTTAGCTAGTTCCATAGCCTGGGCTATATCCCAAGTCTCGTGACTCCTAGTCCTCCACTTTTTTCATCTCCATATTGTAGGGAGAAAATGAAAACAAACCAAAAAAAAAAAAAATCATTTTTTGACCTCTGGATCAAAGGAAAGGTCCAAGGCTAAAAAACATGATAGCCATTTTGAACACTAAATTGAGACTATCGATACACTGATAACTGATTGATGATGCAGATTTTTCTCAGCTTAGAAAATTAAATAATTAAATCTAATTTTGGTGTGTTTATTTTAAATTGTATTATTTTTGACTACTCATTCTTTATTTTCAATATGGAAAGAAAACTCATTACTGACTTAGAGTAAATGTGATATAGCAGTAAAAGAATTCATTCAGAGGCAATTGAACTAGGAGGGATTAAGCATTCTGCTGTTTTATTAATCATATGAACTTTGGACATGAATTTTTGCAATTCTGAGCCTCATTTTCTAATCAGTAAAGTGAAGGTTAACAAACATCTGGGATTTTCAAGAGATGGCTAGAGAATGGGGGCAAGTCATTCTGCAACGATGGAAATGTTTTGTATTGGTATCGTCCAACACGATGTCTGCTGGCCACATATGGCTATTGAGCACTTGAAATGGGGCAAGTGTAACTGGGAAGCTGAATGTTAAATTTTATCTAATTTTAATTAGTTTACATTTATATCTAAATAACCACATGTGCTTAGTGGCTTCCCATTGGACAGTGCAGGGATATGGAGAGCAGAGAGTGCCATAGATGTGCAGAGAGAACTAAGATGTCATAAGGTACTGAAAGGAGAGAGAGAGATTGATTCATTAGCCTGTCTCCATTTCTGAGTTTTTATTCTATTTCTAGCTGATGTTTACCCCCCTAGGATCTTCTTTGTTCTTGAAGTAACTTCAGTGGGCCTTGTTCCTTGTCATAGAATGTTTGCATTCCGAGCCAGTGAGCCAGGAAGCCTAGAGGAAGGATCAAAAGCCAGGTCTCCTGTGATGCCCTAAAACTCCAGTACCTTCCAGTGATGTCATGCTCCTGTCTTTCTCTTTCCAAAAAGTACATATGTATATATATATTAGATTTCTTTCAGCATTGGGAATTTACATAAAATTTTAATATTGATTTTATTTGTGAAGGTATCTTTCCAGGAAGTAGTCTGGCTTGTCGCTAATTTTTTTGGATCCAATTGTATTGGACATTTTCAATCTCGTTTATCACAAGAATCTTTAAAAATGCTTGATAGCTTTAGCATTATGTCCATCCTTTCCTTGCAAGGCTGACTGCTTGCTGTAGCAGTCCAAGCATATTTGCACTAGTTCGCATATGTTTGCGTAGCCCCAAGGCAGCTTTGCTGATATGCAATGAGTGGAAAACCCACATTTCTACCTGCACAGCATTGCATACCGAGGAGATTATCTTCTAGAGAGGCTTAGAAGTCCGACAGATATGCCACAAAAGATTAGACAACATGAATGCTTAGTAACTAGGAGTAGTAAGAACCATAGACATTTCACGGACAGTATGCAATCATTCATCTTGACTCTAGGTTATACATTGAACTAAAAAATAAAATAGATTGCCTTAATATTCCTTTTCCTCCTCAGCCTCTCCTTTAATAGGTAGGAGATACTAAACCTTCTGCCTTAACCCAGTAATTATAGGTAGAAATGATGGATATTTGAAATATGTTATCAGGCTCTGGAAAAGCCACTCCTAGAAAATGAGAAGAGGTTTATTTACTCCTAAATGTGACCTAAGAACTAACCACTAATTAATTACTGGCTTTAAAGTGGTGTAGAAACATGAACTCTCAAGACCTGTCAATGCTTACTTCTTACTAAAATGCAATTCAGAGCACATTCTATTGTTCCTTGGGTGCTAATGAACCCATATTTAAAACATGCACACAAAAGCATCTCTCATACTTCTGAGACAATTGCTGTAAAAATGCACCAGTTGATGGTTTGCCTAAATGGAGTACAATTATCACTAAGTTGCACAGCCTTTTTATCTGTACTGTCACTGCAGGAAATCTCACTGTGTATGTGACCTGAATACATACTACTTAGTGGAAAATTCCATAAATGCAGAGTAGCCTAGAGCACCCAACAGCTGCCTTGGTTTTTTTTTTTTTTAATCAAACACAAGGGATTGCCAGCGAATAGCTCCCCAAACCAACAGACCGCTTTACAATTCTCTGCCACTTTTGTCTATCTATATTAATTCTTAAACTGCATCCATTCAAATTGCTCTGCTTCAACTGTGAGGAATGTAAATACTGAGGAAATTATAAAGCTGTGTTTTACAGTGGCACACATTTAAACGATCAGCTGAAAGTCAAATGTTAGTGTCACAAAATAGAGAAGTAAAACATAGTCAATGTATTTTGCCCATAGTTAATAGGCTAAGCTAGAGCAAGCAATCTAACATTGCAAGGAAATTTGAATGTGGAGACTCCAAGTGTATTTTCATCCTCAGAATGTATGGAACAGTGGACATATTTCATTTGTTTTAGCCTCCCAGCAGTACTGACGAGGCAAGGAGGAAGAAGAAAATGCACAGAGGTGGGGTGTTAGACAAAATGTGTGTGTCCAATTAGGCAGGCATGTGGGACGAGAAAACCACTCAGGGTATAGTCCTCAACCTAAAGCTGCCAAGAACCCACAGACAGCAAAGATATCCTTTATCACAGAAATTAGGTATGAGCTCTCTAAGTCCCCTTCCTTCTTGGGGTTCCATTCCTACAAGTTGCGCCTCCTCCTCCTCTGTTTTACACCCCACCCTCTCCTTTAGGTCAGTTTGAACAAGTTTGAATATTACTATAAAATAGTAATGTTCCTAATTATATACTAATTTCTATTTATTGGGCATTATGAAGCTAGATATTTGGGAAATCTCACGGTGTCATTGAGTCTAATTCTTATGAATTGAATTGTGTTCCCCCAAAAAGATATGTTGAAATTCTAACCCACAGTACCTCAAAATGGGACTTATTTGGTAGTAGGGTTGTTGTAGATGTGATAAGTTAAGACAAGGTCATACGGTCATACATATGACTGGTGTTCTTATAAGAAGATGGCCATGTGAAGATGCAGAGATACACAGGACAAATGTCATGTGAAGATGGAGGCAGAGATTGAAGTGATACATCTACAAGCCAAGGAACATCAAGGATTGCCTGCAGTCACCAGAAGCTATTATAGGACACAGACATGGAATAAATTCTCCCTCTGAGCCTCCAGAAGGAACCAACCCTGATGACACCTTGATTTCAGATTCCTAGTCTCCAGAACAAGGAGAGAACAAATGCCTGTTGTTTTAAACTGTTCAGTTTGTGATACTTTGTTATGGCAACCCTAGGAAACTAATACACTAATATTTAAAAGACACCTCAATGTTTCTCTCTTTAGATGACAATTCCACCCATAATCCAATAAGCAGGAAGGAGTGCTAACATTTACTGCTTGCTGAATTCGTGCCAGACACCATTGGAGTTTCCTTGGCAGAGCCTGCCCAATTACCCCTGCAGAAACCACACTACCCTTCACCCCTCCTCAACTGTCTAGTTATCCTGCTCTTGGCAATAGATGGTCCACTCAGCAGTCAGAGCTCTGAGTATCTAGTATGCAGTTCTCCAAATCTCCAAGAATTCCCTCATGGACTATGTCCACGTAAATACTTCTGCTCCCTGGAGATAGACATACCAGGGAATCAAAAAGTCAGCTGAACATTGATTGGGAATCATGAACTCAGATCAAGGCATGTTGCTCAGATAAACTAAATATTTAATGGCACCAAACATACCCATTTCACAGCAAAGATAGTCTTCAGGCTGGAATGTTGCCATCCTCTCCTCAGGTCAGAGGAGTACAAGCTGAGCGTGTTCAGCTTTGCTCTGGCACCCTTTTCAGAGCAGCCTAAACTGACCAACCTCTTCCTGAGTGTAACATTATTTTTTCTTAGCTATATTAATGTGCTAATTAATCACAAAGTTATAGTTTCGTCTGTGTGTTAGTCCAGCAAGCACATGTGAAGATGGATTAAACATGAATGGATTTTATTAAGGTCGGGAGCCAGGGAAGCCTGGAAGAGCCATTGGTCCATGATGCGAGCCTGACCCTGAATGAAGAATGGGAGAGAAGGCGGGGAGGAAGTGTCAGACATTTGCAGTCTAAGGAAGGTTCATCAAGGCCATTGCAGGAAGAGATATGGGGGCAGAGAGGGTGGATAGAGGCAAAGTGGGCTGTGGGAGGTGTCCCCTGTCTCCAGAAATGGGTCTGCCTTACTATTTCTGCCACACTCAGGGCTGGGAGCAGCCTATGGGAAACTGGGCCTCAATGCTAAGACGGTAAGAGATTTCAGAGTGCAGAAGCTGGCCTTGGTCAATCATGTATCCTGTCTTCTCATTACACAGCCTAGGAACCACACTCTTTCTTCAAGGGGACTGACTGCATTTCTTGGTACTCTGTTGATTTAAAATTTAACTACCAGATGCAATTTTACTTCTCATATCTTGGAAGAGATCTCATGTGGCATGACCTCCAAGTATCTGTAATACTTATCCTGTTTTATTCTGTGTACTTATTGTATATGTCTATGTATCTACGTATATATGATCATACATCACTTAATGATGGGATACCTTCTGAGAAATGTGTCCTTAGGTGATTTTGTCACTGTGTGAACATTATAGGGTGCATTTACACAAACCTAGATGGTCTAGTCTACTACACACCTGGGCTATATGGTATAGCCTATTGCTCTTAGGCTACAAAACTGTACTGTAAATTGTGTTCAATTGTAACACAATGCTAAGTATTTGTGTATCTAAACACACAAAAAGTACAGTAAAAATATGCTATAAAAGATAACAAAAATGGTACAACTATATAGGGCACTTACTATGAATGGAGCTTGTAGGACTGGAAGTTGCTCTGGGTGAGTAAGTGAGTTGAGTGGCGAGGGAATCTGAAGGCCTAGGACATTGCTGCACACTATTGTAGACTTTATAAACACTGTACATTTAGGCTACACTAAATTTATAAAAAAATATTTTTCTTCTTAAATAATAAATTAAACTTAGCTTAATGTAACTTTTCCACGTGATAAACTTTTATGTTACTTTTTAAAGTTTTGACTTTTTTTAATAACATTTAGCCTGAAACACAAATACATTGTACAGTTGTAGAAAAATATTTTTTCTTTATATTCTTATTCCATGTTTCTTTACATTTTAAAAATTTCTCTTTTTTCCACTTTTTAAGCTTTTTTTGTTAAAAACTGAGACACAAAAACACACATTGGCCTCGGCCTACGTAGGGCCAGGATCATCAATATCACTGTCTTCCACCTCCGCGGGCTGTTCTCTGGAAGCTCTTCAGGGGAAGTAACATGCATGGAGCCACCATCTCTGATGATAACACTGTTCTGCTGGAACACCTCCCTAAAGATCTGCCTGAGGCTGGTTTACAGTTAACTTTTCTTTTTTCATAAGTAGGAGTACACTAAAATAATGACAAAAAGTATAATAAGTACATACACCAGTAACGTAGTCACTTATTATCATTATCAAGCATTATGTGCTGTACATATCATATGTGCTATATTCTTATACAAATGACAGCACAGTGGGGTTGTTTACACCAGCACCCCCACAACAGGCAAGCAATGCGCCGCACTGCATTAGAATGGCTACGCGGTCACCAGGTGATAGGAATTTTTCAGCTTCGTTATAATCCTATGGGACCGCTGCTGTGCATGTGGTCCATTGTTGGCTGTACGTGTGGTCCACTGTTGACTGAAACATTGTTATGTGGCACATAACTATGTGCGTTTGTGTATGTGTATGTGGCACATATACGTGTGTGTGTAAAATATATATATATATATTAAGATATACTACTGCATTTAAATAAGAGAGAAAGTCATTGAAGTTAAACACTTCCTGAGACATGTAACTTTCCCCAAACCCATAGTGAAATGGCTCTTAAATTAAAGAATCCTATTTTAGTGCAACGTATCGTATCAATCAGACACCATACAAATGCACATTCATAATAGCATCTCAAGGCAAATAAATGATGCACTTTATACTTTGTAGCACGGATCACATTTAATGAAACACCTAGCTAAGTCTTACTTTCCTTTAATGAGAACAGTTGTCATCCTCAGAAATAGTAATTTTCACAACTCCCAGTACCGAGAATGGGTAAAACAGCAACAGTGCTGATCATTTTTACAGCATCATTCAGACAGCAATTTGAAGACTATGCTGAGCACAGCTCCCTCTGTCTTGTCAGTGAACGTTAGAGAAGATTTGCGTGAACACGCTGATTCAGCAAGACCCGACTGAGGGTACAACCATGATCCTTGGGGAATGGATTGTTCTTAAAATAACGTGAAACACCAAGCACCCGAGAGCTGAGGTGAGCAGTGAAGAATACCATCTGTAAAATAAGAATCTTGGATTGTTGTTGAGCCTTAGATAAATTACTTAATTAGCTTCTTCTTGACCCATTTCTCTTTTGTTTAGGCTGCTTTCTTTCTTTTTTTTTTTTTTTTTTAAGTTCCTGGTAGTTTAGGTAGCACAGGTTAATACACATAAAAACATTTTGGCCTTATGATTCCTTTTAGGAGATTAATGCCATTTTAGTGATGAGACTTCTATATTTGTCCAATTTTTTCTTTATTATTTGTTTGGAACATTTTTCAAAGATCTGATCTAAAACAACAAAAAAAAATTGACCTGAAATTAAAAAAAAAAAGAAAAAAAAACCCCAAAAACATTTTGAGCCTTTCTTTATCAAGGAATCACTTATTGAGTTCCAGAAGATACTTATGCATCAAATTTACCTCAAGTTCATGAACAGTGCAATAAGTCTAGAATAATAATAACCTAAATACCTGGAACCTTCAAATAATCAGATTTTTGTTTTTCATAGTCAATGCTCTAATGTTATGGAAAAAATTACAAGTAAATAGTCATAGTGACTTCTGAGTTTAATGTCCTCTGACATCTTCAGTTCTTTACAGTGTGAATTGTGTTATTGAACCATAACACTCTTTATCATATTCAAAATGCTGTATTTGCTAAGGCAAAAAATAAAATGAATTATTCTATAATTGTAATGAGAAGAGACACAAAAAGCGTTTGGGCATTTAGAAAGTTAACCCTTAGCAAGCCAGAAAGTAGAGTAGCCAGATTCTCTCATTTAATTCTGCTAGACGATGCTGCACTTCTCAACACGTGGAAAATACACAAGCCCTTACAGACTGTTGCACTCTGACATCCCAAGTCAACAAGCATCAAGTCAGTGGCTAGGAGGCCACAATAGCATCAGCCACCTGCTTTCCTCCCATTCCCACCTTCTTCCTCCCTTGGTTATCATGAGGACAGCTAATCAGATAAATCATTCTAAGCCCCCGAGTTTATTTGAGGGAACTGAAGAAGAGAAGATGGAAAGGGAAAAGGAGGTGACTGCAATACTTCTCCAGTTCCCGAGGCAAAGACACCTGGAAAGAAGGGAAAGCTAAATTTTGCTGGTACCTCTCTCTGCATCTTACACACACACACACACACACACACACACACACACACAGTTGCACTTTTCCACTGCTTTTCTCACTGCTGCCCTTGTTGTTCATTTAAATTTGACCTTGCTCATGAGTTAAAGAGCACATACAGAATGAACAGCCTTGAGTCACACAATCCTCCAGGAAATCGTCTTTGGGCCCCATGATTTATTGAGCAGGTGCTGAATAAATGTTTGTAAAATAATTGCATGTATACATGCCTCCTGCTGACATTAGGCTTAATTCTGATTATTCATTGGATGATTTATCCCCTTTCAGTTCTGAATCATTTCCTTCTGTATATTTCAGGGATCCTATGCTGCTAGGAATTGCTGCTTTGGGAATTAAATAAGACAATTCTGAACTCTAAAAATTCTGGAAAATATCTATAGAAGCTTGGGTTTTCCCATCCTCTATCTTGGGCTCATTCCAATTTTGTAAATGACTTTCAGCTATTCTCTTGATAGTCCATCTGCAGCTTAACTCTTACGGGTGCCTTGAAGTGAAATTTCTGTGTAAATGAATGTGCAATATGTAACACAAAAATTCATCAGAAACTGAAATTCTATGATGAGAATATAAATCACCAGGGAGTTTGTTTGTCTAGATAAAAAGAGTGTTCCTGTTGTTTAATGCTCTATTTGTAAATGATTAGATTTTAAATGTATTACCTATACAGGGATTCCAGATTTTTATTTACATGTTTAACATTCAAAAGGCATGACTTGAATCCAGATCTACAGGGTTCTGTTCCCACACGCCAAGAATGAGACAGATTAGGAGATACTTGTTAATGTCTGCAGTTGGACACTACAGTGACGCTTTGACATTTTCTTTCATCACTCAGGGCTTTTCTCTTAATTTCTACACATACTCAGAGCCAATGACAGAGCCTCCTTAACCACCATGTCCTCTGGAGAACCCTGTCCAAAAAATTCTTTGTCATGTTCCTTGAGAACAACCTTATTGCAGGCTGAAGTGTTGCTATAGGTTGAAGAACTATGTAGCATAATTTTGTAGCATTTAATGCAAATTATACAGAGCAATTAAACATTGAAGAATAAAGCTGTATCAATAGGAAAATATTTTGCAAAACACATACCCACCTAGATACATTTGTTTCATCAGATTAAATCTGTTTGTGGCAAGGTCGTGCAGATGCTTTATAAATTCAAACCCTTTGAATGACCTTTGTGTGCACTTTTTTCACAGCCCACATAGTTTCTATAACAATGCCTTGCACACTTCTCAGAGCAGAAGGACTGAAATAATATATATTGATGGTTCTCATAAGAGCAGCAGTGAATTTTTTTCCAAAAAGTCTTCCAAAAATCTTTAAAAATATATGGTTATTACTCATTCATTGTAACATAAAAGCAAATGAAGAAACAGAGGAAAATTAAAACTCTCAATTTCACCACCCAATAATTAACCACAGTTGGCATTTGTCTAATAGCTTTCAGATTTTTTCTGGCATATATGTATACCTCTTCCAAAGATGGGAGCATATTGTACACATTCCTTACAGGTACCTGTATCCTTGCTCTTAACAATTTATCATGATATTTTTCCCGTGCCAATAAATATTCTCTTACAACATCATTTTTAGTGGTGGCATAGAATTCCTTTTTACAGAGGTATCAGAGAATATTGAACCATTTTCTATATTTAATAGGCCACTTTCGATACTCACTAGTATCAATAGCACTGCCATAAACAACTTAAGCAAATATTTGTTTCTTTAGGGTTAATTATTTCTTTATGGTAAATTACTAAACATAAAAATGCTGGTTCAAAGGATATACATATTTTTAAGGTGTTTGATATTTATGGTGGCAGCACCTTCTGAAGAAATCCCATGCTATTAATGACATCTGATCCGAGTTTTTGAAACAGACCACTTGAGGGAAAAGTATGACCAAGAAAATATTGCAAGCCATTCCATTTTTATGGAAAAGAAAATGTTGGAATCTCTTGGCTTCCGATGAAAGCTTATTGTCAAGTTAAGTTGAGTATGCCTATAGGAGATATGTTTTAAAACTAAGTAATTATTTGTCCCATTGAGAGCTGGAAAAATATAGGCACACCAGAAATGCAGAGGGCACTTTAATAAATGGGTTGTCCTGGACTTGATCCTGAACCATCCAGGACATGAGGGGTCTCACCCTGTGGAGCTGGGTCACTAAGAGTGACTGGAAACATGACATGAAACTCTCTTCCCATTTAGTCTTTTTCTTTTCGTGTCATTGAAGAGTATAAAGCTTCTTAAGAGTAAAATATCAAACAAGCCTGGACAAACCACCATAAACTGAGTAAATTAAGTTGTGATCTTTTATCACACAAAAGCTATGTGTGACTCAGTACTCAAAAAAATCCAGTGTGCACTCAATATTATGGAGCTTTGGTTAAGAGTCAAGAGATAAAGGAGAGGAGATTCTGGTTTCTGCTCTGCATGTAAGCATCTCATAAGTCACCATCCCATCCAAGGAACAACTAAAAAGCTGAATAAATTGAAAAATCAACAGGTCTTCCGAGATCTTAAGAGAAGTACAGGGCCAACCACTGTCCCCTAAATCAGCTGAATACAGAGAATCACAATTTACGGAAGCAGAAACTCATCAGCAGAAATCTCCATGGGAACCAGTGCCAGGGTAGGAAAATCCAAACCGCAATTGGCAAATTTCTGGAGGCTCTGGTAGACACGTTGTTTGAGCCTTAAAACTCCAAGGGGACATAGTCATGGGGGTCCCCACACCTTTGTGGCTTTTACCTACAGGAGCTCAAGCAGGTTCTCACAGCAAATATCAGAGAAAAATTCCCTTGTGCTTTTGGTAGGGGACTAGGAAAAGGAAAGTTTTTGAAATACATCAGAGCACTCTGTTTTCCCTTTCATTTAAAAAAAATTTTTTTTAATTTCAGCATATTACAGGGGTACAAATGTTTAGGTTACATATAGTGCCTTTGCCCCACTTGAGTCAGAGCTTCAAGCGTGTCCATCCCCCAGACGGCGTGCACCGCACCCATTAAGTGTGAATATACCCATCCCCTCCTCCCCATTCCCACCTGCCTGACACCGATGAATGTTATTACTATCTGTGCACTTACGTGTCGATCAGTTAATACCAATTTGATGGTCAGTACATGTGGTGCTTGTCTTTCCACTCTTGTGGTACTGTTCCAGACTGCAGGTCTCTGACACTCTGTTTTTCTTAACAAGGTCTACTCTCAGAGGAAGCTACTTAAACACAGCCTAACTGACATGGAGGAAGAGAAATACTCAATTCCAGTTCCTCTAGCCTTCCTCTCACCTAAGTTGGGGAGGGGGACTGAGAAACAATTGTGAAGGTCATAGTACACAGGCATGGGCTCACTAGAAGAGTGAGACCTAATTATAGAACTATAGAATGCTTTTCCTCCCTCCACAAATTGGCACTACATTACTAAAGGCTTATTTACAGCAGTCCCTTCTAGACAGTATATCATGTCCAGCTGTCAAGAAAAATTTACAAGGCATACCAAAAATCATAACACTGTTTGAAGAGACAAAGCAAGCATTAGAACCAGACATGGCAGGGATGTTGGAATTATAACACCAGAAATTTTAAAAACTATGATTCATATGCTAAGGGCTCTAATGAATAAAACAGAGAGCATGCAAAAATAGATGGGCAATGCAGGAAGTGAAATGAAAATCCTAAGAAAGAACCAAAAAGAAATGCTAGCAATCAAAAAAACGCCATAATAGAAATGAAGACTGCCTTTTGTGGGCTTATTAGTAGACTGACCACAGCTGCTGAAACAAACTTTGAACTTGGACATATCTCAACAGAAACCTCCAAAACTGAAAAGCAAGGAGAAAAAAGAGTGAAAAAAGAAAAACCAATAGAGAATATCCAGGAATGGAGGGACAACTATTAAAGGTGCAACATATGCATAATGGGAATACCAGAAAGAGAAAAAAGAGAATAAAGAATTGAAGAAATATTTACAGCAATACTGACTGAGAATTTTTCAAATTAATGTCAGACACCAAATTATAGATCCAGGAAACTTGGAGAACACCAAGTAAGATAAATACCAAAAAAAAAAAAAAAAATTACACTGAGGCATGTCATATTCAAATTACAAAAAATCAAAGACAAAAAAAAATCCCAAAAGAAGCAAGAAAAAAATGCTTTACCTATAGAGGAACAAAGGTAAGAATTACAACCAACTTATCCATGCAAGAAAGAAAACAGTGAAGTAAAACATTTAAATTATTTAGATTAAAAAAAAAAACCCTTGGAATTCTGTATCCTGCAAAATTATGCCTTAAAAATTAAAAAGAAATAAAGATTTCTCATGCAAAAAAAAAAAATTGAGGGAATATGTTGCCCACAGACCTGCCTTGCAAGAAATGTTAAAAGAAGTTCTTTGGAGAGAAGGAAAATTATGTGTCAGAAAATTGAATATACATAAAAAAAGGAAGAGTATCAGGTAAGTAATAAGCGAGGATAAAGTAAAAATTTTATTTTTCCCATTCTTAATTGATCTAACAGATAATAATTAGTTCAAAATAATAATAACAATGTATTTAATTAGGTATGCTCATGTATCTATCTTATATATCTGTATGTTTATGTATGCTTGTATATAAGTGAAGTGAATGACAGCAATGATACAAAGGATGGGAGGGAGAAAATAGGATTACTTTGTTATTATAAGATACTGACATGACCAATTATAATTTTGGCTAGGATATGAGGTCTTGATCTAGATTTATTTTCATGCATTTGAATGTCCAGTTATTCCAACATCATTTGTTGAAAAGGCTATCTTTGCTTCATTGCATTGCCTAAGCTCCTTTATCAAAGATCAATTGACTATATTTATGTGGGTCTATCTCTGGGCTTTCTATTCTATTCCATTGATCTATTTGTCTATTCTTTCAAAATTACCAAATATACAAAGAACTCTTGAAACTTAATACAATAAGAACTAATAGAAAACAAACAACTCAATTAAAAAGTAAGCAAATGACCTAACCTAACAGACAGCTAAACAAAGAAGATATTCAGATGGAAAATAAGCATATGAAAAGATACACCACATCAGGTCATTAGGAAAATGCAAATTAAAACAACAAAAAGATACCACTACACACCTATTAGAATGGCCAAAATCCAGAACACTGACAACGTCAGGTGCTGCCAAGGATTTGGAGCAACAGGAACTCTCACTCATCGCTGGTGGGAACAAATGCTACAGCCATTTGGGAAGACATTTTGGCAGTTTCTTACAACACTAAACATACTTTTAACATACAATCCAACAATCGTGCTTTTTGGTATTTACCCAAATGAGTTGAAAACTGATCTTCACACTTAAACCTCCACACAGAAGTTTATAGCAGTTTTATTCATAATTGCCAGACTTGGAAGCAACCAAGATATCCTCTAGCAGGCAAATGGGTAAGTAAACTGTGGTGCATTCAGACAATGGAATTTTATTCAGCATTAAAAAGAAACGTGTTATCAAGCTACGAAAAGATGTGGAGGAGCCTTAGATGATTGTCATTTACGTTACCAAGAGAAAGAACTCAGTCTGAAAGAGCTGTGCACTGCATAATCCCAACTATATGACATTCTGGGAAAGGCAAAACTATGCAGACAGTAAAAAGATCAGAAATTGCCAGGGTTGGAGTGAGAAAGAGATGACTAGGTGGAACACAGAGAACTTTTAGGACAATGAAAGTACCCTGTATGGCACCACAATGGTGGATTCATGCTATTTACATTTTGAAACCCAGAGAATGTACAATGCCAAGTATGAAGAGTAATGTAAACCTTGGATTTGGGGGCGATAATGATGTGTCTATGTATTAATAGGCTTATCAGTCGTAGCAAGTGTACCACCCTGGTGGGGGATATGACAATGAAGGAAGCTTTACATGTTTAGTGGTGGGTGTGTGTGGAAAATCTTCATACCTTCCTCTCAATAGTGCTGTGAATCCAAAATTTGTCTAAAAATATTAAGTATTAATATTTATAATAAGAGAGGGAGAGACAGAGAGAGAGAAAGGAGAAAACAACGTGTAGTGGAACAAGTGGAACTCAAAAAAGACAAGGCCAGGGCAGTGGCCTGGGCAGATAAGTAGAGAAACTCTGTATTCCTATTTTCTCCAGTTACAAGGAATAACTGGGGGTGGAATGGTATACGTGTTTTTCTTAATTTTATTTTAGAGTTTGCTCAAATGTACTTACCCATACATTAAAGTGAAGAAAATGGTTACATGAATAAACTAAATAGGTGTCTTAAACACAGGACACAGAAAATGTAGGTGGTCATCCTGGGTCGCAGGTGGACACTAGATGAATGGACAAGCTCTCAGAGGCAGTAGGGCTGGAGGAGGAGATAACGTGGAGACATTTACATATATTCAATCCAGTTTCTGTTGACATCGCTCCTCTTCCCTTTCCCTTCCCCTCACCAGGAAAGGGACCAATGATAATGCCAAACAATCCTGCGCACACTCAACCAGGATGCACGCTGCCACGTGTGCATCTTTCTTCACAGTAAGGCCTACCGGGGAGTCAGGGCTCCAACCAAGCAGTCAAAACACAAGATAGAGGCCTGGAAGATGTCCTCAAATGAAAAGAACATGGGAGCACAAAACAGACTGAAATTAAATTAAAGGAAAGCAATGCAAAAACAAACAAACAGAATCAAGACAACGAAAGTTGAAAAAAAAATTATCTTTTTTGACAAAACACATTTATGTTAAAAATATTTTCCCTAGAGAAAATTTGGGGGATATTAATATCCTTTAAATTGTGGGTTCCAAAATGCTAACCAGATAAGAGTGGTTGGGCAAAGAGTGCTTTGAATATATGTGTATGAATAAAAGAATTATTTTTATAGTTTTACCCAAAAGAATACAAATCCCTGAAGCTTGTTTAGATCTTCCATGAAGAATATTGGGCTGGGTGTGGTGGCTCACACCTCTAATCCTAGCACTTCAGGAGGCCAAGGTGAGGTGGAAGGATCACTCGAGGCCAGGAGTTCAAGATCAGCCTGAGCAATATAGCAAATATTTTAAATATTCAAATAACTTACTTTAAAAATATAAGAACTGAAAAAAGTGGCAAAGGAGTCTAAAACTTTGAAACCAAGTGAACAAGAGGTCAAAATATAGAAGTTTACTTTGTGTTCTCCACATGGAGGCATAGTCTTTCACAGTTCTTAGAAACAAGCATATGGTACTTAGGAAGTATGTAGCTATCAGATAAGGAAAGTACAACAGCAAGGGGCCAGAATGCCAGAGCAAGCCCAGAGGATGCCATAGAACCATCAGCGTGTATGTCCAGGGAGGGTTGATTATCCATATCAAAGCTCCACAGTCTTCTGGTCCATCCTCTTAGGACTCTGATCTTCCCCTAGGTTGACAACAAGGATGAACAGACATCAGGTACTGACATTGCCTGATTCGATTTCTGTGGAATTCCCCACCTAACAACAACTGCAACACACTGCTGTTTTCCTTTGTACATGGCTAGGTTACGTGTGTTTCTATTTGGCTGGAAGAATGTATATTTTGGGACTCTTCTCACCAGCGTAAATATTCATAACAGCTATTCATGAGACAGGTAAGTAACTGTGAGGTGGAGTGTGAGACCTCACATGATGCACACCTTTTAAAATAGGCATAGTGACATAATTCAATAGCTATTTCCCAGGTTGAGGTGCAAAAATATGTTCGGAGGAAAATAAATATAACTAAAATGAAAGATAGATTGCCAATTTATAATTGAGAGCAAAATGCCCCAGGGCAGGAGAAACACCAAGGTCAGGGAAGCTTTCTGTTCTCCCTTTCTCCTTCCCTTTCCTAAAGATAGCTCTGAAACCCAATAGCCAAATCTGTCTTTTCTTTAAAGAACTAGGGTCAGAAATAATACAAGAGAAACAGAGGGGGTGGTTTCTCAGAGATTCCAGAGTCTTTGCAATCTGAATTCCAGAAGAGAATTAGAAAATACCTCTTGACATTAATTTATCTTATGCTTCCAGAATCTTCACCATGTTTATTTCAAAAAAGGCAGCTAAATGATTCCCTTGCACCCCGTTTCAGGATAAGGGAGCTTTGGGTGACACTCTCCTGCGGTCACTCCTACACTGGCAACCGTTGCGGCAGGGCTCTCAGCTCCTTCCAGAAGGGCTGTGTGGCAAAGTCAGTCACACCCAACTTCTAACAGTAGGTGTCAGCACTGACCTTGCTCATTCAGTGTCGGCATCTGTTTAGCAGAAACAGAGTTCAGGTTATTTGTTCAACGGCAACATCTTAAGGACAGAAAATATCTAAAGTATTATTTTTAATGAAAATAGATAATTATATGCCTACATTTAAAACAATCCAAATTTTCTCTTGGGAATGAAGAGGTTGGAGAAGCTACCCAGATTTATGTGGACATGTGGAAATGTAAATTGAAAACCTTGCCTATTTTTAGGTAATTTTTCTTCCTTATCAAATTCCCAGACAAATCTATTTGTTATAATATTCCTGAAGAAATAACAGATAATGTTTGCAGTTAAACAGAGAAAATTCTTATTTTATTATATAAAACTTACATATAAGGCCTGATAGAGGTTACTTTAATTATGCTTTTTCCTTTTTTTAAATAGACTTTATGTTTTGAAGCAGTTTCAGGTTGACAGGAAAACCGAACAGAAAATGCAGAGATTTCCCATATACTCCTTGCCCTCCCACACATAAAGCTTCCCTCACTATCAACATCTCCCACCAAAGTGGTACATTTGCTACAATTGATGACCTGTATTGACACATCCTTATCACCCAGACTTCATAGTTTACATTAGTCTTCACTCCTAGTGTTGCATATTCTATGGGTTTTGACAATACATAATGACACATATTCCCCATTACAGTATTACAGAAAGTACTTGCACTGGCCTACAAATCCTCTGTGTTCCACCTACTCATCCCTCCTTTCCCCTTAACTCTTGGCAAACACAACTTTTTATTGTCTCCATAGTTTTTTCCTTTTACAGAATGTCATATAGTTGGGATTATGCAGTACATAGCTTTTTCACTGGCTTATTTCATTCAGGAATATGCATTTAAGTTTCCTCCATGTCTTTTCATGACTTGATAGCACATTTCTTTTTAGCACTGAATAAAATTCCATTGGCTGAATGCACCACAATTTATTTATTTGTTCACCTACTGATGGACATCGTGGTTACTTCCAAGTCTGGCAATTATGAGTAAAGCTGCTATAAACATCTGTGTGGAGGTTTAAGTGTGAAAATCAGTTTTCAACTCATTTGGGTAAGTAGATTGTTGGATCATATGGTAAGAGTATGTTTAGTGTTGTAAGAAACTGCCAAAATGTCTTCTAAAATGGCTGTACCATTTTGCAATTTTGCATTGGCACCAGCAATGAATGAGAGTTCCTGTTGCTCCAAATCCTTGGCAGCACCTGTTGTTGCCAGTGTTCTGGATTTTGGCCATTCTAATAGCTGTGTAACGGTGTTCTGATGATCTGGTGTGCTTATTTTCCATCTGAATATCTTTTTTGTTGAGTTGTCTGTTAAGGTCTTTTGCACCCTTTTTAACTGGGTTATTTGTTTTTTTATTGTTCTTACTGTATTGAGTTTCAAGAGTTCTTTGTATATTTTGGATAACAGAACAGTCTATCAGATATGTCTTTCACAAACATTTTCTCCTAATCTGTGGCTTGTCTTCATGCTCCTCACCATGTCTTCCACTGACCAAAAGTTTTTAAGTTTAATGAAGTCCAGCTAATCAATTTTTTCTTTTAGAGATTATGTCTTTGGTATTGTATTTTACATTGAGATACTGCATTTTACATTGATGCCTGAGATCCTTTTTGAATTTACTTTTGTGAAAGGTGTAACATCTGGTACAGATCATTTTCATGCAAGTGGACGTCAGTTTTTCCAGAATCAATATATTGCCTTAGTTTCTTTGTCCAAAATCAGTTGACTATATTTATGTACATCTATCTCTAGGCTCTCTATTCTGTTCCATTGATCTATTTGTCTATTCTTTCACAAATACCACACTGTCTTTATTATTGTAGCTTTACCAAATTCTTGAAATCAGATAGTGTCAGTCTTCCAACTTTCTTCTTCTCCTTCAATACTGTGTTGGCTATTCTGGTTATTTTGTGTCTCCAAAAAATTCAGAATCTATTTATCAATATTCACAAAAAAACTTTTTGAAACTTTGGGATTGCATTATCTATGTATGAAATTGGGAAGAACCAATATTTTGACAATATTGAATTTTCCTGTCTATGAGCAGGGAATACCACTCCATTTATTTCATTCTTTCATTTGTTTTAGAGTTTTGTAGTTTTTCTCATATAAATCTTGTACATATTCAATTAGATTTATATCTAAGAATTTCATTTTCAGAGGTGTTAACGTAAATGCTATTTTAATTTTAAATATTACTCATTAGTTGATGGTGTATAGGAAAGTGACCTTTTTATGATATATTAGCGTTTTATACCATAATAATTGACATAAATGCTTTAAGTTCCAGAAGGTGTTTTTTGTTTTTGTTGGTTTTTTGGTCACTCTGTTGCATTTTCTACATAGATGATCATGTTAGCCATGAACGAAAACAATTTTATTTTTTCTTCTCAGTCTTTATGTTTTTTATTTCCTTTTCTTGCCTAATTGCATTAGCTAGAATTTCCAGTACAATGCTGAAAAGAGGTAATAAAGGGTTATATCCTTATGTTGTTCCTGATCTCAGCAGGAAAGCCTGTATTTTCTCACCATTAAGTATGACGTTACCTGTAGTTTTTTTGTAGATATTCTTAATCAAGTTGAGGAAGTTCCCCTCTATTTCTAGTTTGCTTATCATGAATGGGTGATGGATTTTGTCAATTTTTTTTCATATTGATCATATTAATATGATCATGTTAGCTTTCTTCATCATCCTATTGAAATGATGTGTTACATTAATTGATTTTGAATGTTGACCCAGCCATGTATATCTGGGATAAATCCCACTTGGTTGTAGTGTATAATTATTTTATATATTGTTAGATTTGATTTGCTAATATTTTGTTGAGGATTTTTGCATTTATGTTCATGAGAGATATTAATCTTTAGTTTTCTCTCTCATAATGTCTTTGTCTGACTTTGGCATTAAGGTAATGCTGGCCTCGGTATAAATTAGGAAGTATCCCTTTTGCTTCTTTCTTCTGGAAGAGATTGGAGAGAATTGGCAAAATTTCTTCTTAAATATTTGGTAGAATTCACCAGTGAAACCATCTGGGTGCTGTCTGTTGTTGGAGGTTATTAATTATTGATTCAACTTTTAAAATAGATATAGGCCTATTCAAATTATTTATTTCTTCTTATATGAGTTTAGCAGATTGTGTGTTTCAAGGACTTGTTCTATTTCATCTAGGTTATCAAATTTGTGAGCATAGAGTTGTTCATAGTATTTCTTTATTATCCTCTTATTCCATATTCATGGGATCTGTAATGATGTCTCCCTTTCATTTCTGTTATTAGTTATCTATGTTTTCTCCCTTTTTTTCATAGTTTGCCTAAAGGCTTATCAATTTTATTGATCTTTTCAAAGAACCAGGTTTTAGCTTCACTGATTTTTCTCTTGTTTATTTCTTGTTTCCAAATTCACTGATATCTGCTCCATTTTAAAAAAATTTACTTTCTTCTGTTTACTTTAGATATAATTTTCACCACTTTTTCTAGTTTCCAAAGGTAGAAGCTTACATTGATCATAGATCTTTCACTTTTTCTATAATAATATATGCATTCAGTGCTATAAAGTTCTCTCTAAACACTGCTTTCATTGCATCTCACAAATTTTGAAAATTATATTTTCATTCTCATTTAGTTCAAAATATTTTTAAATTTCTCTTGAGATTTCATCTTTGATCCATGTGCTATTTAGAAATATGTTGTTTAATTTCTAAATATTTGGGGATTTTTCTGCTTTCTGTTATTGACTTCTAGTTTAATTTCATTGTGGTCAAGAGCAGAAATTATATAATTTGTTTCTTTCAAATTTGTTAAGGTATGCTCTGTGGTCAAGAATGTGGTCTATCTTGGTGATAATTCCACGTGATCATGAGAAGAACGTGTATTTTGCTGTTCGATGGGGTAGTCTACAGATGTCAATTATATTCTGTAAAGTATGTCCTTACTGATTTCCTGCCTGCTGGATCTGTCTACTTCTGATAGGGGGTGTTAAAGTCCCCAACAATAATGGTGGATTCATCAGTGTCTCTTTGCAGTTCTCTAAGTTTTTGCCTCACATAGTTCAACACTCTGATGTTAGGCATACCATATGGGGGTTGTTATGTCTTATTGGAGACTGACCCCTTTATTATTGTGCAGTGCCCCTCTTTATCACTCATAACTTTCCTTGTTCTGAAGTCTGCTTCTCTGATATTAGTATTACTGCAGCTTTCTTTTGATTAGTGTTAACATAGTATATCTTTCTCCATTCCTTTACTTTTAATCTATATATGTCCTTATATTTAAAGTGAATTTTTTGAAGACAGCATACAGTTGGGTCTTGTTTTTTGATCCACTCTAACAATTTCTGTCTTTTAATTGGAGAAGGTAGACCATTGACTTTCAAAGCAATTATTGATATAGTTGGATTCATATCTACCACACTTGTTACCATTTTCTAGTTGTTGCCCTTTTCCTTTGTTTCTATTTTTGTCTTTCACTTTTTGCCTTTTGTGATTTTCACTGGTCATTTTATATTATTCCATTTTCTTTCCCTTCTTAGCATATCAGTTGTATTTCTTTCTTACTTTTTTTAGTGGTTTCCCTAGAGTTTGCAATATATATTTACAACTAATCCAAGTCCACTTTTAAATTATACTACATCACTTCACAGGTAGTATGATATCTTCTAATAAAAAAGCAATCATAATTATGCCCTCCCATCCCTTGTGTCATTTCACTTATACATAAATTACATATATGTAAACAAACATAATTAAGTAATTGCTAGAATTATTATTTTACACACATTGTTATCTGTTAGACCAATTAAAAATAACAAAGATAATTTTTTTTAAAATCTTCACTATTCCTTTCCTGATGCTCTCTCTTTCTTTAGATCCAAGTTTCTGACCTATATATTTTCCTTCTTTCTGAAGACCTATATATTTTCCTTCTTTCTTTTTATAACATGTCTTACAAGGCAACTCAAAATATTCCCTCAATTTTTATTTGTTGGAGAAAATCTTTATATCTCTTTTACCTTTGAATAATAATTTTACAATGTACAGAATTTTAGGTTGGTGGTGTATTTTTTTTCTCTCTGTCTCAACACTTTAAATATTTCACTCCACTCTCTTCTTGCTTGCATGGTTTCTGAGGAGAAGTCAAATGTAATTCTTATTTTTGCTCCTCTGTAGGTAAAGATGTTTTCCCCTTTTGGCTTCTTTCAAGATTTTTTATTTACCTTTAATTTTTGCAGTTTGAATATGATATGCCTAACTATATATTTTTTAATTTCTTATTATTTTGTCATTTCTCCTCCTTGGTGTTCTCCGAGCTTCCTGAATCTGCGTTTGGTGTCTGACATTAATTTGTGGGAATTTTCAGTCATTATTTTTTCAAATATTTCTTCTGTTCTTTTCTTTTTTCTCCTTGTACTGTATTACTCATCTGTCACACTTTTTATAGTTGTCCCACAGTTCTTGGATATTCTCCATTATTTTTTTCTAGTCTCTATTTCTCTTTGCTTTTCTGTTTGGGAAGTTTCTATTGATAGATTTTCAAGTTCAGAGATTCTTTCCTCAGCTGCATTCAGTCTACTAATGAGCCCATCAAGGTCACCCTTCATTTCTATTTCAGTGTTTTTGATCTCTAGTATTTATTTTTTTATTCTTTCTTAGAATTTCTCTCCCTGTTTAAATTATCCAACTGTTCTTGTATGTGGTCTATTTTGTTCCTGAGTGATCTTAGCATATTAATCATAGTTATTTTAAATTCCCTGTCTGATAATTTCAATATCCCTGCCATAGCTGGGTCTGGTTCTATTACTTGCTCTGTCTCTTTAAACTGTTTTTTTTGCCTTTTACAATACCTTGTAATTTTTTTGTTGACAGCCAGACATGATATACTGGGTAAAAGGAACTCTGGTAAATAGGTCTTTAGTGATGTGGTGGCAAGGTCTTGGGGGAGAGAAAGTGTTCCGTATTCCTATAATTAGGTCTCAGTTTTTTAATGAGACTGTGCTCTGCATCTGGGCTGTGAATGTCACAAGTGTGTCTCAGTTTTTACCGCTCTCAGTGGGACACGATGGCAAGAGTTGCCTGAAGTTGGTGTTTCCCTTCTCTCATACGGAAGGCTGGAGCGGGCTGGATTGGATATTTGTGTTCCCTCGGGTTGGTTAGGCTCTGAAACAACCCCAATAGTTTAGGCTCTGATAAAATAGTTTCTCTTGACAGCAGGTCTTATTAAAAAGATCACAATGCTCTGACATATTTCAAAATGGTTGCTTTCCACCACCACCATCCCCATCCCCATCCGAGGCATGACAGGATGCTTCTCTGAACCTCACTATGAGAACCCGGTAGAGCTTCTGCAGGTAAAACTCACGCACGTGGGGGCTTCCCAATGGCTGGGCCCCTCCTGGAGTGGTCCACAGTGAGCCTCCTGCAATTTGTCAGCCACAGCTTAGGTTTTCCCACCTCAGTGCTGCTTCTAGAGGAGGTTTCTGCTCTGGTAAGTTGTGATTCTGTGTATTTGTCTGTCTGTCTCCAATTTTTGGTGCAGGTGTTTGCCCTGGGACCTCACTTCTTTGTGGGATCTAAGAAGACACATACAAAACTGTTCATTTTTTCCGTTTGTTCAGCTTTTTACTTGTTAAGATAGAATGACTTCCAAGCTCCTTACATGTAGGACCAGAAACCAGAAAGTCCTAATTATGCTTTTAAAGCACTTGCCTTTCCCTAATTTTGTGTTAGTGTTGCCGAGAACTATTTACTCTGAGAGGCAGTCTCACAATACCAAGTTATTCGGTTCCTTTATTTTATAGAGCACTTAGTAAACAGTGATTGTAAGCTAATAGTCTATTAATATTGGAAGTGATGATCTTAGAAACCATCCAGTACAACCCATGTTTCTAAGACGAAAAATGAGATCCAAAAAACTTAGGTAATTTGATGAAGGCCGTTCAGCCGGTTAAAGGGAGAGCCAAATCTCTTGGTCAACCTTGTGGTTTTTTTCACTAGTTTCACATCTCTCAATTTTAAATTGTTTATTTCTTAATTTGCAAGTTTCTATAGTTGGATTGAGAGTTTACATAGTCTACTGTATTAAGTGAAAATCTGCCTCAATTTCCAAGAAACAGCTGATGAAAAACAGTTTTGCATGGCAGATGCCACTGTTTGGTTACTCAGTGCTCATTCATTACCTCCACCCAGTTTTGTAGCAGTATTCACCCTGACTCCCACATGTCTCAGAGGATGGTGACCCCATCCTCTGGGCAGATCTTGTTGAGCCTCAGCCCAAGCTGAAAATCCTGTTTTCTTTCCAGTGCTTACCTTAGGAATGAACATGTGACTAGATAAAGGGGAAGTCTTCTGAAGGGTTTCTGGAAAATGTTTCCTTGTTCCTAGGAGATAAAAACAAGAAAAGGTTGTTTCCCGCATGTTGTTACATCTGGATGTGAGGGCTAGAGCTCCTCTAGCCATTTTGGGACTGCAGGGTAGCGAGCCAGAGGGCAAACGTGACACACTATAGAAGATGAACAGAGATAGAAACAACCCGGATCCTTGAGGACACTGTGAAGCAGCTAGACTTCCTGTTGTGTTGGATAGTAAATTGCCTTATTATTTGAATCAGTTTAAGTTGCGGTTGTGTGTTACTGGCAGCCAAAGTCTAATAGAAACAGTTATCGAATGCATATTCCCTTATTTCCAAATTTATCTTCAACATATACTTTGCTTAAATTTAATATAAACCTATTACCTAAACAGTATTTGGCCCACAGCAGTAATATTTGCAGAAGAATCTAAGTACTGTCTAATTTCAATGCCTACAAATCATGACCATAGTTCTCTGCTCTTCCAGCTACAGACATTACAATACAATGGCCCACTCCTCCAAATAGGCCTGCCAATTTTGGATTGTTTAGAAGAATATTTTTAAAATCTGAATTAAATGACTTTCATCCAGACATGTCCCCACCATTCTCTGTTATTCTGTGTTCCGCTGCTTTATGCATTTATATTACCTGCTGGGCCCTTGAAGTATCTGTATGCAAGAGCCTGATAAACTGCTTTTCTCAGAGATTTTTTTTTTAATCTCCAACCTCAAAGCCCTTCCCTCCAACAAGTTTCATACATTACAGGTAGCTTGGAGAGTCTGGATCTCTAGACACCAGGGTGTGCATAGGCCCGTGCTTCTCAATCTTGGCTGCACGTGAGAATCAGTTGGGGAGAGTTTAAAGTCCCCATGTCCAGGCCACATCTCAGATGAATTAAGTCAGAATCTCTGGGAGTAGGATCCAGGCATGAGTGATTTTTGTTTTTATTTTGTTTTGTTTTATTTTTAAAAAACTTTTTATTTTGAAATAATATTAAACTTACTGAAAAAGTTACAAAAATACTATGAAGAGTTCCTGTATAGCATTCATCCAGATTCTTCATGCAAGTTTTATCATTTTCTATCTTTCCCTCTCTCTGTATGTATACTTCTCTCTATATATACATTTTTTTTGATGAAACATTTGATAGTAAGGTGAAGATATGATACTACTTTACTTCTAAATATTTTAGTGGGCATTTCAGTATGTATTTCCTAAAAACAAGGACATTTTCTTATGTAATCATAGTATAATTATCAAAATCAAGAAATCAATGTCGATACCATTATATTATCTAATCTGCAAACCTTACTTCAATTTCTCCAAATGTTCCAGTGATGTCATTTTTCTGATCCAGCTTCTAGACCAGCATATAATTCAAGAGCACTGTTGAATTTAGTTGTCCTGTCTCTGAAGTCTCCTTTACTATGGAACTATTTCTCATATTTTTCAGGACCTTATCATTTTAAAAAATAGCAGGCCAGTTATTTGTAAAATGTCTCTCAATTTGGGTTTGTTGGATGTTTCCTTATGATTAAATTCAGGTTGTGCGTTTGGGACAGGAATACCCCAGTAGTGATACTGCGTTCTTCTCAGTGTATCATTACCAGGAGACAAATGACAGGCATTTGTATTTTTAAATCTTCCCAAGTGATTCCAACAAGTGACCAAGGTTGGGAAATACTTACTTTGGCCGAGTGTCAAAATATAGTCCCTTATTTTTCAAGCTGAATATCCTTTTAACAGGTGGAAGCAGGAAGTAATCAGGAAAGAATCTTCTAACTCTGCAGAGGACAAATCAAACAAGCCAAATGGTGATGTCAAAATGTTGGGAAAGTTGGTGATAAACTGAAGGAAATATAAGGGAGGAAGGAGTAACAAACTGTCTTCGTGTTCTATACAATTTAAGTCTGTTTTTTAAACTGCTACCGAATAGGTCAACACATTTGGGTATATCTCCCTATCCGCCAGTCCTGCCACACTTATTAAATTCCTTCCTTCTTCCTGTGTTCCTTAGGACTTGTACTTACTACATCTTCCCTTGGATTTAAGATACTTGCTTTCCCCACTGGATTGTAAGTTTCTTAGGTGCATAAGCGTTATCTGACTAAAATTTTATCCTTGTACACCATACAGGTGATTGTAAATTATTAGATGCTCACTGAATGCTTGCTGAGCTAGATTGTAGGATGTGGCTGGCTTGCATTTTTTGCTAGTCTTGAAGAAAATCAGATAATGTGGGTAGATACAGAGAAATGGCAAATAAAGTTGGTCTGAATCACAACTTCAGGTATATAAAATATCATATCGCCTTATTTTCAACAAAACAACTTAATTTGAGCTTTATACTGCCAGGCAGTTGAGAAACCTAACTGCAACCATTTGTGGAGCTTCCTATCCTTTGCTTGGGTTCATATCAAGAATTCAAGATTATAAATAGTTTCCAAATATGTGTAACTATTGGCAATAAGGGGAGAGGAGATCCTCCTATTCCAGGCATTGTTTCTTGTCCATACTGATAACCTGCAGGTCATATCGGATGGTTTACTTTAGAAGTAAGCAGGCTTCCAAATTAATCCACCTTGGGGAGGTCGTGCGACTTGATGGCGACATTCTCTGAGTAAAGAATCTTATCGTAGGTTCCTCAAATTGTTGATGTACTGATCAATGTGTAACCTGCAGACACTGAATAGGACACTGATTTATTTTAAGATTAGCTGAAGCAAGAAATTTTACTGATTGTCTTGAGTGTTGACATTTTTCAGCCTGTATGTTGTAATCTGTAGCTAGTAATTATAACATCTGTATTGTACCCGCCAATGAAAAGACGACAATTCTGCTATGAGGAGTCCTCCTTTCTTCTTTTAAACTTTCCTATCAAAACCCTTCACCTTGTGACAGACTCTGCAATACTTCCAACTTTGTTGAAGTGTCTTCCCAGGTCAATCCTCACATTTGATTTTATAAAGGCTCAAGTGAGCGTTTATGAAATAATTTCTGCCTCAACAGTTAATTTCAGTCAACAATACTCTACTACTGAAATGACAATTATCCTTGTCCCTATATGGTCCATACAGGTTTGATGGCTCTCATCTCACAGTATTTGATTGTGAAGCAAATTATGTCTCTGTATATTACCCTGGAGCCCAAGAGATAAAAATTTGGCTCACAAATACTTTGGCTCACAAATTTACTTTGATGACATGCAAAACTTTTTACAAAAAACATGCTGCATGCCTTTAAGCAGGCCATGTGCTCTCCAGTTAGTTGCAGTGGCCACCTCTCCTTACTGCTCACACCCGTGTGCTTCACACGTTTGCATGACCTTCACAAAGGCCTTTGACTTAGCAGGCCCAGCTCTTACGCTCCGCTCCACTCAGTGGTCTTGCTAGTTCTCTGGGGGCACCTCCAGGAGCAGTTTTGTCTCCTCTTCCAGAAACTACAGACTCCTCTTCTCTCTCTCCAACCTAAAGCCTCCCAATAGGAAAGCACCCTTCTAAGCCACTCTGGCTCTTCCTATACTCCATGTTCATTCTTCCACTGCACCCTGCATGCATCGGACCACCACCATCTACCACTTCTGTATTTCTGCACATTGTTGTCGCCTTCTGATTTTCATTTATTTCCCGAAGCAGTGGGTTTTAAAGCTGTCTTTGAATGGGAAGAAAAGAAAATTGTGATAAAGACTAAGAGAAAAAAAAATAAGTTAATATTTCAAATACTATTCCACCACCCACATATAGTTAGTTATTCCAGGTTCCTGTGTTGTAGGGTGACAATAAACAAATTATTTTTGTTTCCTAGCTGAACTTGTCTATCATCAAATTATATTTAATAAGTAAAATGCACAAGCAGATTAAAAAGGTAGGATACCTTGAAAATGCACTTAAAATCCAGTAATTTTTTTCCTTTTTTCACACATCCACTTCTTTTTAACCTTCATCAGGTAAAACTCAAATTTTGCTGACTATAGAATTAGAGGGTGACCTTGGTTTAATATAGCTAAACTAAAACTCTCACAAACTCTCCACATATTCCCATCATCCAGCTTTCTCCAAATGTCTAACTAACATTTTATTTCCTGAATCACAGTCTTTCCCTCCAAGGAAAATCTCCACATCATTCTCAACTGCCCTCTTCTCTGTAGGTCGTATTAGGTTGCACATTTTTTTGAGGACCTCCCTATCCTGTACCACTTAAACAACACATAACTTATATCTTAAATATTCTTTTCCATGAACATTTCCTTCTGTTTAATTAGAAGATTTGTTTCCCATCCTGACCTCTGTTGCCCTGAACATGCTGCTCACCCAGTTTGGAGGACCCTTTAATTAATGCATTGTTTCATCTTTGAGATTTCTTTGCATTTTCTGTAACTCCATTTATTGCAACACACCTATCAGATTAACAGTGGAAGAGGGCACAGGCCCATGTTTAGTTTGCTTTGTTAAAAGATCTCAGTGAACTGGGAGAGACAGATCTAGCCCTAGCAAAACTTTCACGTCTTGGCTCCTGTGATATAATAAAAAATATGTACTTTGGTCTTTGTCCCTACCTTCTACCTTTTCCTTGCACTCCTAAGACCTTTGGAATTTTTTTTTTTTTTTTGCATTCCAATGAAAAGACTGACGAATGGGGGCTCCTAGGTATCCGTGGGATGAGGGCTGGTTGCCAGGGCAACCAACCATGTGATTGGAGGGCTGGAACTTTTAGCCCAATCCCTTGGCCCCTGGGGAGGGGAGCCAGGCTGAAAACTGAGCTGATTATCAATGGCCAATGATTCCATCAATCATGCTTACATAATGAAGTCTCCATGAAGACCCAAAAGGATTGGTTCAGAGAGCTGCTGGGTGGCTGAACACATGGAAGGTGACATGCCCCTTCCGCATATCTTGCCCTCTCTTCTATCTGGTTGGGTTGTTCTTTTGTTATATTCTTTTTTTTTTTTTTTTTTGAGACAGAGTCTCACTCTACTGCCCTGAGTAGAGTGCCGTGGCGTCAGCCTAGCTCACAGCAACCTCAAACTCCTGGGCTCAAGTGATCCTCCTGCCTCAGCCTCCCGAGTAGCTGGGACTACAGGC
>CAUYSK010074079.1:0-13474 GCA_963575035.1 Avahi laniger | reverse complement strand
CAGCAACCTCAAACTCCTGGACTCAAGCAATCCTACTGTCTCAGCCTCCCAAGTAGCTGGGACTACAGGCATGTGCCACCATGCCCGGCTAATTTTTTCTATATATATTTTTTGCTGTCCAATTAATTTCTTTCTATTTTTGATAGAGATGGGGTCTCGCTCTTGCTCAGGCTGGTCTCGAACTCCTGAGCTCAGAACGATCCGCCCACCTCGGCCTCCCAGAGTGCCAGGATTACAGGCGTGAGCCACCGCGCCCGGCCTTATTTGCCCATTTTTTAATTGTAATTACTTGTTCTTTGGCTATTGAGTTGTTTTAGTTCCGTATATATTCTAGTTATTAATTCCTTGTCAGATGGATAGTTTGCAAATATATTCCCCCATGGTGTGGATTGTCTCTTCAGTTTGTTGATTGTTTCCTTTGCTGTGCAGAAGCTTTTCAGCTTGATTTAATTCCATTTGTCTATTATTACTTTTGTTGTATGTGATTTTGAGATTTTATTCAAGAAATCTCTGCCAAGACCTATGTCCTGAAGCATTTCCCTAATGTTTTCCTCAAGTAGTTTTATAGTTTCAGGTCTTAGGTTTAAATCTTTAATCCATTTTGATTTGATTTTTGTGTATGAGGAGAGATAGGAGTCTAGGTTCATTCTTTTGCATATAGTTATTAAGTTTTCCCAATGTTATTTATTTATGAGACTATCATCTTTTTCCTATTGTATGTTCATGACATCTTTGTCAAAAATCAGTTGGTTATAAATGCATGGATTTATATCTGGATTCTCCATTCTGTTCCTTTGGTCTATCTGTCTGCTATGCCAGTATGGTGATGATTTGGTTATTATAGCTTTGGAATACATTTTTAAGTCAGGTAGTATGATGCCTCTTGCTTTGTTCTTTTTGCTCAGCATGATTTTGGCTATTCAGGGTCTTTTGTGGTTCCATATAAATTTTAGGATTTTTTTTTTTTGTTTCTGTGAAGAATGTCATTGGTATTTTTTTTTTATTTCAGCATATTATGGGAGTATAGATGTTTAGGTTACGTATGTTGCCCTTGCCCCCGCCCCAAGTCCGAGTTTCAAATATGTCCATCCTTCAGGTGGTGTGCATTGCACTCTTTGTGTATGTATATACCCGTCCCTTCTTCCTCCTCCATCCTCCCCCTCCCCCTGTCCCTTGCCCAACATCCAATAGATGTTATTCTTATATGTGCACTTATGTGTTGATCAGTTAGTACCGATTTGATGGTGAGTACATGTGGTGATTATTTTTCCATTCTTGGGATACTTCACTTAGTAGAATGCGTTCCAGCTCTATCCAGGAATATACAAGAGGTGCTAGATCACCATTGTTTCTTAAAACTGAATAGTACTCCATGGTATACATATACCACATTTTGATAGAGGTTGTATTGAATCTGTAAATTGCTTTAGGTATTTAGGTCATTCAATATGAAATGTCTGATTTCAAATTCAAAATGTAGTTCATTATATCTCAAACAAGAAGCAGTACAATTAATCAAACTATGTGCCTAAATTGTCAACACAGTTTTGTCATCTTAACGGTAGATTTTTTATGCCAGCAGCAAAGAAGCCTGGAGAGTGAGTGGCAATGAAATTGCAAAAAGTGTTTTCCACAGCTTGTTGGGAATTGAATATTTTTCCTTGAAAAAAATGGTTAAAAGCCTGGCAGAAGTGGTAGTCAGTTGGTGGAAGATCTGGTGAATAAGATGAATGACAAAGAGTTTTCAAGTCCAGCTTCTGTAGTTTTTGAGCAACATTGTTTGTGCAACATGTGGTCAAGCGGTATCTTGCAAGAGGATTGGCCTGTCTCTATTGACCAATCTCAGCTAGTTAATTGCAAGCATTCTCATTGTTTCATTAATTGGTTGCAGTAAACATTGGCTGTAAATGATTGACCAAGTTTCATGAAACTGTAGTGGATAATATCAGTGCTGAACTACCAGATACCATTAGCTTTCTTTGATGAATATTTGATTTTGGACTGTATTTTGGCACTTCATGTTTATCCAAACATTGTACTGAATGCATGGATTGTCAAAAAGAATCTATTTTTCAACACACATACAATATGGTCCAGAAATGGTTCTTCACTCTCTTGCCTGGGATGAGTGCCGTGGGGTCAGCCTAGCTCACAGCAACCTCAGACTTCTGGCCTCAAGCAATCCTACTGCCTCAGCCTCCCAAGTAGTTGGGACTACAGGCATGAGCCACCATGCCCGGCTAATTTTTTCTATATATATTTTTAGCTGTCCAATTAATTTCTTTCTATTTTTGGTAGAGACGGGGTCTCGCTGGTCTCTGGTCTCGAACTCCTGAGCTCAGAACTATCAGCCCGCCTCGGCCTCCAGAGTGCTAGGATTACAGGTGCGAGCCACTGCACCCGGCCTGGTTCTCCTTTATGTTGTTACAGCAAAGAAAGGCAAGCTTCTAGATGATTTCTCTTCCGACACTCATTTAATTCATGTGGAACCCATCTATCCAGCTTCTTTACCTTGCTGATTTGTTTCAAATGGTTCAATATTGTTGAAATAGTAACATCAAAACTTACCACTAATTCACACATAGGTTGAGATGGATTTGCTTCCACTGCAACTTTCAGCTCATCATTATCCACGTTGGTCTCAGATCACACACGTGGCTCATTTTCAAGATTAAAATCACCAGAACAGAATTTCTCAAACCATATATGTACTGTATATTCATTAGCCACATCCTTCCCAAACACTCTATTGATATCTTTCACTGTCTGCATTGCATTGGTTCTATGATGGAACTCATATTTGAAAATGACATGAATTTTTTATTCACCCATGGTTTTACAAAAATTGCTCTAAAAAAATTGAAAGATAATCAAAAGCCACAAGGTGCATTTGAAAGACTGAAGATGTATCTTCACATTAAAAATAAAACAAGAAATATTCAAGTGAAATGTTGAAGATGTCAATTGTTAAACTTAGTACTTAAGAAAATCGGACATTTCATACTTAATAACCTAAATCTTGTAATTTTAAAAATATTAATTCTTCTAATCCACGAACATGGAATATTTTTCCATTTTTTAGTGCCCTCTTCAATTTCTTTCATCAGTGTTTTATAGTTTTCCCTGTAGAGCTCTTTCACATCTTTGGTTAAATTGATTCCTAGGTATTTCATATGTTTTGTAGCTATTGTAAATAGCACTGCTTTCTTGATTTCTTTTTCGGATTGTCCACTATTGGTGTATGTAAATACTACTGATTTCTGTATGTTGATTTTATATTCTGAAACTTTACTGAATTTGTTTAACAGTATTTTGGAGGAATCTTTAGGTTTTTCTAAATAGAAGACCATGTAGTTTGTGAGTAAGGCTAATTTAATTTCTTTCTTTCCAATTTGAATGACCTTTATTTCTTTTTCTTGGCTAACTGCTCCTGCCAGGTCTTCCAGAATTATGTTAAATAAAAGTGGTGAAAATGAGCATCCTTGACTGCTTCCAGATCTTAGAGAAAAGTCTTGAATTTTTCCCCATTCAGCGTGATGTTAGCTGTGGGTTTGTCATGTATGGCCTTCATTATTTTGAGGTATATTCCTTCTATATCCAGTTTGTTTTATCATAAAGGGATATTGAATTTTATCAAATGCTTTTTCAGCATTTATTGAAATGATCATATGGTTTTTCTTTTTTCTTCTGTTAATGTAATGTATCATGTTTATTGATTTGGTGGTTTTTTTTCTTTCAGCACTTTGACAATGTAGTTCCACTCTCTCCAGGCTTCTACGGTTTCTGTTAAGAAGTATGTTGCCAGATAAATTAGAGTTCCTTTATATGTTATTTGCTTCTTTTCTCTTGCTGCTTTTAGAATCCTCTCTTCGTTTCTTTTTTTTTTTTTCTTTCTCTCTTCGTTTCTGACCTTTGAGAACTTGGTATTATATGCCTTGGGGTAGTCTTACTTGGGTCAAATCTGTTTGGTATTCTCTGATCTTCTTGTACCTAGATATTTATATCGTTCTCAAGTTTTGGAAAGTTTTCTATTATTATTTTTTTGAATAAGCTTGCTCTTGCTGAATTCCTTGTTGAACATCAATAATTCTTAGATTTGTTCTTTTGGGATAATTTTCTACATCTCGTAGGTGATCTTTGTTCCTTCTCACTCTTTTTTCTCTTTTCTCCTCTGACTATGTATTTTCAAATAACTTGTCTTCAAGCTCAATGATTCTTTCTTCTGCTTGATCCATTCTGCTGTTGAGGGCTTCTAATAAATTTTTCAGTTCAGCAAATGTATTTCTCAGTTCCAAAATTTCTGGATTTTTTTTTGTATTAATTCTATTTCTTTGTTAGATTTCTTTGATACATTTCTGAATTGATTTTCTGTGTTATCTTGGACATCACTGAGTTTTCTAAAACCTGCTAAAGTGAATTTTTGCCCAGAGTACTTACATATTACCATCTTGTTAGTGTCAGTCACTGATTCCTTGTTTTGTCCATTTTGGGGAGATCATGCTTCCCTGTTTTCTGTTGTTTCTTGTGGATGTGCATCTATTTCTTTGTACTGAAGGATGCCTTATTTATTCCAGTCTTCTCTATCTGGCTTGTCTTGATTTTTATTGTATATGTTTGATTAGAGAGTCTTTATAATTTTCCTGTTGAATTTCTTTCTTTTCTCCACTAGGTCACTCGTCTTTCTGAGCACTAGATGGAACCTTAAGCCCAGGTTTGCCTCAGCTCTAGCACATGATCAGAATGCTGCCTGTCTCAAATGGGAGAGATCACAGTGGAGATATCCTGTTATGTGGGAAGGCTGGGGAGGAGGTCATGCCCAGGGTATCTGTGGAACATACCACCTATGGCATGTGCTGCTGAACAGTCACTCTGATTTGATGCCTCCTGTGACCGAGTCACAGAGAAGAGTTTCTCTGTAACTGGGGATGGTATTCTCACCTTCTCCCATTGTCTTTGGCTGTCCTTAGGGATATTTCTCCCTTCTGGCACTCATGATGCCTTCCGTGGGTTGAAGCAGGGACAGGTCTCCTTCCAGGGAACCCAAGATGGTACAGAAGCTGATTGTCAAATTCAATCTCACTTTTTCAAGTGGACAAACCATAAGTAGTGGGAAAATTTTCCATATGCTTGGTGCTAGGCAGAGTGGGGGAAGGGGCATTGTGGATATGAAAATCCAATTCTCTTACCATCTGTGCGAAGTTTATTCACTTCTTTCTGGCCCCAGAAACTGTTTCATCCTCATATTTGAGTTTTGGGATATTGTTGATGATAATCTCGGGGTATATATTTGTTTTCAGTGTTCTGTTGGGGAGGGTGAAGCCATGTTGCTTCTACACCACCATTTTGGAACTGGAAATTCAATAGTAATGTATTGTGTATTTCAAAATTTCTTAAAAAGTAGGTTTTAAATGTTCTTTCCACACAAAAAAGGATAAGTATGTTAGGTGATGATATATTAATTAGCTTAATTTAATCATTCCACAATGTATACAAATATCAAATATCAAAATATTAAATATCACATTGGTCCCCATAAGTATATGCAATTATTATTTGTCAATTTAAAATAAAATTTAAAAATCACTGTACTTACTAAGATATGAGGGCAAAAATAAATTTTCATGCTCCCCCAATAATACTGTATTAAAAAGTAAAATTGCCCATCTAAGTGAAGCTCCAGTTATCTGACTTTCAGGCAGGGGCTCAGTCCGTTGGATTGGAATGGTCTTCCTGGTGACTTGCCTCAGAAGTAGGGAGAACTATTTACTACTTCCTTCTGTGAACTTTGGACATGAAAACCATTTAACTTGAGAACCAGAGGAACCTTTGAGGCCCTGCTATTCATCTTCCTTATTTTATAGCTGAGGATCATGAAGTCCAAGATGAAAACCCAATCACAGACAAGGTAACTCTTTGGTGGCAGAACCAAGGCAAAAATCTGTTTCTCCCACTCCCTCCCATGCTATTTTTCAATATCATCTCCACTTTAAGACCCCAAAGCTTTCTCTTAACCTGCATTGGTATCTTTCTACTCAGATCCCCAGAAAAATTTTCTCACAGAACTTTATATTTGGAAAAATATTCACATATCACATAATGTAATTATCCTTCTAGAAAATTATTCCAAATTATATCCTGAAGAGGTGAAAGGAAGATTTTTTAAATTTGTTTGTTTGGTTGAGTACCAAAAATGATTGAGGTAAATGAGGGGTAGCTCTTCATGCACAGTTTCACTTCCAGATTGTAAAAAGAGTATGTCGCAAATGTTGATGCCCATGCAAGACATTTATTAAATAACATTATGCCAACAGGTAAAAATAATTTGTGCAAAGTGTTCTGTTTGTTCAATGAAGTTCCAGCTCTCAGACCTTTTAAGTGTTCTAGCTCTGCTTTTCATAAAATGTTGTCTTGAACCCAACACAACAACATTCCAGAGACAGTAATCCAGACCCTGTAATTCACATCAGACAACCAGAAATCCTCCAAGCTAATGGCTGGACAAAGGACCATTCAGGGATTTCGGGTCTCATGCCTAAGTGTGGAGGCCACAGACCTTGCTGGATTTTTAAACTGTGGTCATGAAAGATGAGAGGGATGGGAGGTTGGGAAGATGTCTCTAAAATATTTCAACTGATCTACATATCTTGGAAACCATGAATTTTACTGGTGAGATCTCCTTTCTAAAGCCCTTGTATTAGTCAACAAATCAATATTTTTCACCAATAAAAACTCATTTCTGACATTCCACATTCCATATACAAATTAACACAGTGTGGGTTGGTGGTGATTTGGTTGCCAGAAATGTATGTAGTAGCTGTTTCTGAAATGTGTCATTTTCCAGTGTAATGACATCTGACTTCTGGACTTATGTACTCTTGAGTAAAGCAATAAATTGCATGTAAAATTAAAGTTGTGCTTTACTAGAGCATTCATAAATGTTCACTATCTAAAATGAAGTACTTAAGACATATTTTAGACATCATGGTAGAATCAAAGTAGAATCTCCTGACCTTGAGTCAAGTCTCCTCGACTCCATTTTTCCAGGTTGTGTCTTGTTCCATTCTTTTGTTTCCATGATGGTTGGGCAGTGGTTACTAGTTGACCTTGGTTTCTTTTCCCAAGGCTAGAGCATGTCCTCCCTTAGAACACAGTCCTAGAGAAGCCATCTTCAAGCTCCTAGATATTTCAGACAATTGGTAATTTATTCCTAGGAATTAGCATATGTTCTTAGGAGATGGGATGTTAGAATTGCTAACCTTTCATTAAGCTGCTAATTAAATTCTTTTCATCATTATCCATGTTGGCGGCTTTTTCTTCATGATATAGAATCATAAGCAGGCAACTGAGCCAAAGCAAAATGCGGTGGCCACAGTGAGACACTTGGTCTAAGAGGAATTGTCTACATCATTAGCATCCAGGTGGGCCCTTACCTGTTAATACTTTCCATGATTAACAAATCATAGCCCAGTATCCTTGGAACTCCTTCTATCATGCTGAAGCAAATGCTTCTACTATAGACTAATTGATGTTGAATTATGCAACTAGAGAAAATGTATTACTTCAGATGGAGTTGCCACACCTTGAAATGCAGGTAACCCTGAAGGATGGCATTTGATATTATGCAATAGAACAATGGGGGAGATAGATTCTGTGGAGAATGAAGAGTTGAACAGCGACTCTTCTTTGTACCCCTCGAATCAAACTTTGTATTTACCTATTTCTTCTGCTTGCTTGTAAGATTTGCACAGATAAGGAAACAAAACTAAATCCTCTTACTCTGACACATCCAAATAACCTTGTGATAAGGGACCAAAGGAATTCAGGTGGATTTGTGCTCCACATGTATAGTATTTGCCTTGTTAGATTGTCATTTTACGCAAACATTGGCTATTTCTTTTAGGGCCAGTAGAAGAGCAGAAGCCAAAGCTCCAGCAGAGTAAAATAACATATTCCACGGTGACGGAAGAAGACATTAGAAGCTCATAAGCAAGAGAACTGCTGCGTGCAGAGCCCATCCTTGTGATTTACAACATTAATGCATGTTGTGCACAGCCCCTCCCTATAATTGGAAACTGGCCCTTCTTAAAATGAGAAAATTGCAGGAGTTTTATAGGCTTTTTTTGGGAATCTATTGTATGTGAAAGTGCTCATTTGAAAGAAAGAAGCCTGGGGAAATGGCACTTCCGACCCACTGTGCTCAGCAGGGTGTTTTCTGCACGTTACTCCATTACTTCTGCCTTACTGGTGGCCATAGGCGGGGCCTGTGGAACTGGAAGGACCAATTCAGACTCTGCTCCGTTCTTCTTCTACAACTACCATGCAGCAGACCTGCCCACTCACCACGGTCCACCCTAGGAGCTCTAACTGGTTTGTCTAACCACTAAGTTCCACTGTGGAAGGGGTCCCTCCTTGCCATCATGCAGGGGTCCAAGGGATTCTGAAAATGTGCCTGTGTGGTTGCACATTGGGGTGATCTGAGGGAGAAGATAATAACTGCAATAGTAGTTAACACGGATATCAATGCTCCAGGCACTGTTCTAGGAATAGCCCAATGTATGGACTCCTTTAATCCTTACAATAGTCCTACAAGATATACACTATCATTAGAGTAGGAAGCTGAGCACAGGTGGGTAAAGCTGGGAAGTAAGTGGTAGAGATAGTATTCAAACCCAGGTCATCTGGCTCCAGAGTCTGGTGGACCAAAGGCAGGGGCATTTGTAGTCTGTCACCTTCCTGCCAACCCAGCTGGTTTCTACTTTCTCTCAGTGTACGGTATGCAGTGCCTACTCAGGCGACCACTGGGTGAATTGCTGGCCAGGACTGACTCAGCAGCTGCTGGAAACTTGGGAAAGGCCTTGACAGCCACTCAGGCAGTAGCTCCAAATGTGGACCACTCTTTTATCTGGACTGCAAGCTTCTGATCTTTCCTTCTTACTTAGGCTTCCCATCCTCTCCCCCTTTGCCATGCACTATTAAAGGCCTTATCTCCCTTTCCGCATCTTATAAAGGGGGCCAGAAAGAGAGAGAGAGAGAGAAAGCAGCTCCTGATGGCCAAAAGTTGGGGTGACCCTCACAGGCTGTACTACAAGGTGGTGAAGCGAGATGAAGCCAACGCCAGCTGGTGATCATGGAGGAACACAGACAAAGACAGGGTTGCTTTGTAAACCAAAAGGGCCTATATCCCCCTCCTCCAGGGAACTTGAGTGAATGCCTCTTCTTTATCAATTAAAGCTTTAATTTCACTCCATTTTTTTCTGTTTCTAGGAAAAATTCGATAAGATATGCCATCATAGATTACCCCTGCTTTCTGAAAATGAATGTCTTATCCCTGCTTCCTTGGACTCTCCCCAAAAGCACCTTGCATAAGCTCAAATCCTATAATAAAGCCCTCTTAACACCCTTCCTGAGAAGGCCCACGGTTCCCCATTGTGTGTGGTCTCTGTTGCTGAAGGGAGCATCATTAAATCAACTTTGTTGAAATACAGGTGCATTTCTGCTGAAGAGCCTTAAACAAAGAGCCTCCACAGCCATTCAAACTAAGACCCAGGACATTTCCAGTGCATGTGTACATGGAAACAAAACACCTAGTTCTCACTTCCCTTAGGGCTGGAATGGTCAGTCGTCAGAAACACAATGACAAGCTCTCTACTTCCTAGAAGGAAGGGAAGTTGTTTCAGATTTATGTTTTGCCCTATAGAAGGTCGCCCCAATCACCCAACCACTGTCCACCATAATGAGATACATGAATTCCATGCAGTAATGGAAAAGCCCAAACCGAGTTCAATTTTCAAAAGTAAGTGGGATGTTAACATCCCTACTGCTGCAGTCCTGGAGCACCAAGGTAGGAACTGGTCATTCAGGTATTTCTAAGCTGTGTAGAAGTGCTGCTTAAATCCTCTGACCTATGGCTCTGCTTACTTGCTTATTTTAGTTGGGGTTCTCATCCCCTTTCTCCTGAATTATTACAATAATTTCCTGCCTACTCTCTGTGCCTCCAGCTTTAATCCCCTCCAGGTCACCTTCCTGCTTTGGTCCAAGAGGTTTTTCAGAAGCAGTTAGGTTGCCCGTGTTGCTCTATGACTAAAACCCTTCATGGGATGACTGTCCTTTCTGCCTTCAGGTGAAATCCAAGAGTGGAGTTGGAAGAACTTGCCAAGCTCCAACCCCAACTGTCTTTCCAGCTACCTCTTAGACTCAGCACAATTCTAGTTTTCAGAGAGTTATTTATTTTAATGCCACTTGCCTTTGCCCACGTGGTTGCTGCTATTTAAGCCATCCTCAACTTTGCCCCTCTCTGAAGGAATCCTACTCCTCGTCATCACCACTGCTTGCTCAAGCCAGGAACACCAGCTGGCCAGAATAAACATCATGGGATCCCAGACAAGGGTCCAAATGGCCCACATACCACTTAAAACTTTTAATATTTAGAAGTTATAAATTATGCTAAAAATCTATTAAGTAAAACACATCTTGTCACTCTATCTGGATATATATATTTCTTTATATTAACAAAACATATATAAAGCTAAAGTAGATGTATGACTGAAAATCAGCAAAACATCAATGTTATTGAATTCTATTATTATTGCATAAGCTGGCATGTTCTGTGAATAGACTAACAATATTTAGATTAGTAATAAGCTAAAGATAATAAATAACTCATAATTTATTATTTCATAAAATGTATTTATCTTATCTTTATTTCAGCAAAATTTATTAATTGTGTTATTATAATTAATATTTTCACATAATCAATATTCTATTTTGACAGTAAATTCCTAAGTAATTAAAATATAAATGTAATTTTGCATTAAAATATTTAACATTTTAATATATTTTCATTGAAAATGTAAATTATATAGATATAAGCAATTTAAAGCTGATCATCTTAGTATCTTTTTGGTTATTTTCCCTTTGAAATATTCAAAATTTACCTATTAAAACTGAAAGACAAAATAGAATTATAATTAATGTATGTCAAAAAATTTTCAATAAAGCTAATATTTCAAAATATTGTTAAAAATTAATAACATCATTATAAATATTACTTTTTTAATTTTTATATTTTTTATTTCAGCATATTACAGGGGTACAAATGTTTGAGTTACATATATTGCCTTTGCCCCACCCAAGTTAGAGCTTCAAGGGTGTCCATCCCCCAGATGGTGTGCACTGCACCTATTAGGTGCAAATATGCCCATCCCCTCCTCCCCCCTCCTACCTGCCTGACACCCGATGAATGTTACTACTATACGTGTACATAGGTTTTGATCAGTTAATACCAATTTGATGGTGAGTACATGTGGTGCTTGTTTTTCAGTTCTTGTGATACTTCACTTAGTAGAATGGGCTCCAGCTCTATCCAGAATAATTCAAGAGGTGCTAGATCAACATTGTTTTTTGTGGTTGAGTAGAATTCCATGGTATACATATACCACATTTTATTAATCCGCTCATGGATTGCTGGGCACTTGGGTTGTTTCTACATCTTTGCAATTGTGAATTGTGCTGCTATAAACCTTCTAGTGCAGATGTCTTATTTATATAATGTCTTTTTTTCCTTTAGGTAGATTCCCAGTAATGGGATTTCTGGATCAAATGGTAGTTCTTCTACTTGCAGCTCTTTGAGGTATCTCCATATTATTTTCCACAGAGATTGTACTAGTTTGCACCAATAGTGCAAACCCACCAACAGTGTATGAGTGTTCCTATCTTTCCATATCCATGCCAACATTTATTGTTTTGGGACTTTTTGATAAAGGCTATTCTCACTGGAGTTAAGTAATATCTCATTTTGTTTTGATTTGCATTTCCCTGATGATGAGAGATGTTGAGCATTTTTCACGTTTATTGGCCAAACTTCTTTTCAAAAGTTTCTGTTCATGTCCTTTGCCCACTTTTTAATGGGGTTGTTTGATTTTTTCTTGCTGATTTTCCTGAGTTCTATATAGATTCTAGTTATCAGTCCTTTGTCGGATGTGCAGCATGTGAGTATTTTCTCTCATTCTGTAGGTTGTCTGTTTGCTCTCGTGATAGTTTCCTTGGCTATGCAGAAACTTTTTAATTTGATCAGGTCCCATTTATTTATTTTTGTTGTTGCTGTGATTGCCTTTGGGCTCTTCTTCATAAATTCTTTGCCTAGGCCAATGTCTGTAGTTTTTCCAGCATTTTCTTCTAGAATTCTTATAGTTTCATGCCTTAGGTTTAAGTCTGTTATCCACTGTGGGTTGATTTTTGTGAGAGGTGAAAGTGCAGATCCAGTTTCAGTTTCTACATGTGGCTATCCAATTTTCCCAGCACCATTTATTGAATAAAGATTCTTTTCCCCAGTGTATGTTTCTGTCTGCTTTGTCAAAGATTAGATGGCCATATGATTATGGTTTTATATCTGGCTTCTCAGTTCTGTTTTATTGGTCTATGTCTCTGTTCTTGTGCCAGTGCCATGCTGTTTCGGTTACTACAGTCTTGTAGTGTAGCTTGAAGTCTGGTAAATTGATGCCTCCCAATTTATTTTTTATTTTTTTGCTTAAGATTGCTTTTGCTATATGGGGTCTTCTCTGGTTCCATGTGAAGCATAGAATTATTCTTTCTAGATTTGTGAAAAATGATGCTGGTATTTTAATAGGGATTGCATTGAATCTATATTAATACATTTTTGTTCATCTTTTATATTTTTATTTTATTTTTAAAATGAACATATTTAAAATATAAAATAATAAAATACATTTCACAGAAATAATCTTCCCATATTGATCAGCACAGTTAGAACACTAGTAAGCCATAAGGGCTAAACTGATGACTGCTATGTTCATGATTTACTTCTAACTTCCCCAGCCTGACTGTTGCCACTACAGCACAAGGCCAGTTGACGAGAGTTTATGGGGATTGAGTATGTCAGTCTGTTATGAGCTTTTGACAATGGTGCATGGTGTTTCTGTTTAAAGTGGAATTTATGAATAGTTGCACAACTCGACAGTATTTTTACATTCTGTCTGCTTAACAGCCCATCATGTCAAAGAAGACCAAGAGAATGCTGAAGGAAGAAAACAGAGTTTTTAATGGGAATTGGAAATTGAAATATTATCTTGTTTCTGCTAAAATAAAATTATTTGCTTGCTTTGTGATGCCACAATATCAACATTAAAGAAATCCAGTTCTCATCAGTATTATAACACTCATAAGGACCACAACTATTTTAAATTAGAGGGAGAGGAGCAAAGCAAATTAGAGGTTGTATTGCAGAAATTAAAAGATGGAGAGCAAAAACAAAGACAATTCCATCAAGCAGTAATAGGACCTGGAAATAATCCCACTGAAGCAACTTATAAAGTAGCTTATGTACTTGGGAAAAAGCGAAGGCATTCAGTGATGCAGAAATTGTGAAAGAATGCATTGTCAAAGTTATAGGATGCTTAGACCCTTATAACATTTCAAAGTACAAACAACTGCCTTTTTCAAGGAGAACCATAGCTGA
>CAUYSK010074075.1:0-87564 GCA_963575035.1 Avahi laniger | reverse complement strand
GTAGTCCCAGCTACTTGGGAGGCTGAGACAGTAGGATTGCTTGAGTCCAGGAGTTTGAGGTTGCTGTGAGCTAGGCTGACGCCACGGCACTCGCTCCAGGCAAGAGAGTGAGACTCTGTCTCAAAAAAAAAAAAAAAATACTTAATGACTATTATGTCCCAGGAACTAGAGATCTAGCTATATATCAGAGTTTTTGCCCTTACTGAATTTATATTCTAGTATATACTAAATGCAAAATTTAGAGTTCTCACACTGTTTAAAATTATTAACAGCTCTAATTTTCAAGACATGTGATACCTTGGATAATTAAGTTAATCAATTTCTCTGAACATCAAGTTCCATCAACTAAAAACTATGATAAAATTACTAGCTAACTCATAGTGTTATTATGCAAATACATGAACTAATACAGGTAAAATGGTTATCAGAATAGCCAAAAAATATTATAATAGGCAAAAAGATTATCTAATATGATGGTAATCATTAATAAAATGTTAGCTATTTTCCCTGCTATGGCTCATGTATTGCTTAATGGTTTTACATGAAACGTATCAGCATGAGATTAGAAAACATTTTTCTTTCTTTTTTCATTTTTGTACAGTTTATAATGTGCAATGATTGTAAATGTTTTCAGCAGTAAAAATGAAGTCCTTGAGAAACCCTACTGTGTATTAAAAAATAAATTAAAAGTAAAATAATCTGTTTCACTTTCTAGAACTAATTTTCCTAGACACGATAGTGAATTAATGATTAGTGCATCTTTCCTTCAGAAACATGGCATGTTCTGGACATCATTAATCATCTTGGGGTTCAGAGTTATTTAATGATACTTGACTAAACTCGTTATCTCTACTGCATGATCCAAGAAACAACATGTTGTATTCTTGTAGCAGTTAATTATGGCAGCCATATTATTCAAATATGTACTATAAGAGTTAGTGACTTTGCATTTGGCTTTGAAATCAGTAAGTAAGGTTTTAGAAAAAATTGAATGTTGTAAATCAATTTCTGATGATATAAATGATAAACTAAATGTAACCTACATGTATGCTTTCTGAATTAGCATAGCTTTTGCTTCATAAAAATTAATATTTGGATTATTGTAGCATGACAGATTACTTTAAAAAATAACATGACCATTTATGTTCAAATAACCTTGTTCAATGAGCTAGTTTTAATTTTCAATGTCTTACAAGCCACTTATAATAATAGGATTATATTAATTTTACAATAATTTTTAAAGACAGTAATCCAACACCATGAGACATCAGGATGAAAAATACTGAAACAATCTATAGCATAATAATATCTAATAAATAGCTAATGAATGGAGATTAATTTATGAACCCCACTAATAATACTGGAAGCAAAAATATGCTGATTTCATTTCATGTATTGCTAATTCTCTATTTGCCACTATATCCGAATCCTTTCTCCTCCTTTCTCAGAGGTGTTATGGGCTGAGCCTTTGGGATTTCACTTGTGTTTGGACTAGGGAACAATTTGACAGGAGATTAGTGAACAGAAAAAGAGAGAGGGCTGTGTATATCCCTACTCCCTTTCTGTCCTGTGACCATGTTTTCTGGAGGTACTGAGTCCCTCTAGATAGAAGGCTCTGGCTCTGACTCCAGTTTCCTTGTTACAATTTCCTTCAGATACAGGAGAGGCAGTAGCTTCCTACTTTTGGTTAGCTTCCAGTTGCCTCAACATCTCTGTAGTTTCTTTAACCCTATCCACACTGCTGTGACCACCTTCTTCATTAAATTCCCTTTATTTTGCCTTTTTGAGTAGAAGTCCATTTTTTGCTGGCCTTTTTATTTCTAAATATCGCAAGGTGGTGTTATTGTTATTTTTGGAAAATAATGGGGCCTTGTAGGTAAGAACAGGAGTCTGGAGCCATAATGTGTGCATTTGAATCTCAGCCCTGCCATGGGCAAATTACTTAACCACACTGTATCCCAGTTTCCTTAACTGTAAAATGAGCATACCTCTGTACCAAAGAGACAGAACCAATAGGATGGATGGATGGATGGATAGATAGATGGATAGATTGATGGATGGATGGATGGATGGATGGATGAAATGGATGAAGGGTTATTTTTTAGGAGAATCAGCTCCACAATTAAGGAAGCTAAGTCCCATGATAGACCGTGTGCAAGCTGGAGAACCAGGCAAGCCGATAGCAGGGCTTAGTCCAAGTCAGGAACACTCAGAACAGAGAAGCCAAAGGTGCAACTCTCAGTCTGAGGCCAAAGACTTGAGAGCCCAGGGAGCCTCTGGTGCAAGTCCCATAATCCAAAGGCTAGAGAATTTGGAGTTCTGGTGTCCAAGGGCAGGAGAAAAAGGATATCCCAGCTCTAGGAGAGAGAAAGAAAATTCAATCTTCCACTGCCTTTTTTGTTTTGTCTGGACTCCCACCCCACTGGATGTTGCCTGCCCATATTGAGGACCTGTCTTCTTCACTAAGCCCACAGACTCTCATGCCAGTCTCCTCTGGAAACACCCTCACAGACACACCAGAAATAGTGTTTTACTAGCTACTTCTGCATCTCTTAATCCAATCAGGCTGATACCATCACACTCTCTCATAGTATTGCTATGTAAAAATTCAACATGTCATCTTATATAAATCTCTTCAGTGCATACAGAATATATATATGCAATGAAAATATTGTTAAATGAAGTAAAAGAAAAATTAATGCTTTTTGATATGCTATAACTTTTTTCTGAAAAGAAGTTATAGTACTGAAGTGTTAGTGCAAATAATTGCTTTTTCTACAAGGTGGTTCATATACTCAGATTAAATCAGGTTATAGTTTATTAAATGATAGCTTTTCCGGTGCATATATACTTTTTAAAACATGTTTTCTATCTCTGATGATGTTTTATTCACATGGAATGATTGCATAATGTTTCCTGAATCCTCTACAAAGTTGTTTCAAAAATTGTAACTTCTCAAATATGTCAGTTTTTGCAGTGGTCAGGGAGATAATAGTTGGCCTTTAAACAACCATATTCTCTGGTTTGATTTCTCCAGAGCTGATGAACTTATATTTCTTCTTACTTGTACTTAACCCTTCCATATCTCACTACCTAAGCAGGAAGGAAGATTTGTTTTTCTCAGAATCCTCATTTGCCATATTATTTTTAAATTTCAAGATTCAAACATCAAACAGGAGACTGCATTTACTCCCAGCTGTGATGGAAGCACAGGCAACGGGACTTATGGAAGGCAAAATTATCACAAGAATCATATTACAATGGTACTGTTTTCTAAACATTGTAATACAGTGTCATGCTAAGAAGTAATGTTATCATTATTAAAGGTAAAGAGACAAAGTGTACCTTTCACATTATCAACAAACAGTACACATTGACCTTAGAAGGAAACTGTATATGCAGATACACCACATCTTTCATAAATGTAGACAAAAATACATGGTTTTTTTAAGGCTATTGGCTTTAATTCATGCAACTTGAATGTACTATTGATGTTTCTGGGAAGGGCTGACAGAAAATTTATATATATATATATATGTATAATGTATGTACACTTATTTTATATATATATGTGAATTGATTTGATTCATAAATCTTTGCCATATCATCTTTGGCCAATTCCATTCCTCACTGAGGCCTATTTTCCTTGCTTATGCAATGAAGATAAGGATCCATCTTGTAATTACTAGAATTTGTGCCACAAAGAGTCAATTATGTTCATTATTGCAACTCAGGAGGGAAGAGAGTGAGGGAAGAGATTGCTAAAGAATATTTAGTTATTAAAACACACTATATTTTTCTTTTTAACATCAAGGAAGCTGCCTCTGGCCATGTCAAATTTATGCAAGTGGTTAGCACTATTTTACAAATGCTGCTTAATTTTCAAAAAAAAATAAGGTAAAATCACTCCATCTCTGACTGAGGGTGTTACAGACATGTTTGTCACGTAGACAGTTGTCAGAAAAAACAGATGTTTGTCCAATGAGAAAATTTTCCCAAAAACAATTAATTTAGCCATTTCATTGTAGCAATAGTTTAGTGTTCACTTGAACTGGTTCTAATGGACTGAGTTTGATTCTCAACTCTATCATAATATTGTCTAACTGAAAAAATAATCTTTGCCAATATAAACATGAATAAAATGTAAAATATTTTATTTTCATATGTAATAATCAATATTAATAAATCATTCATAAAAAAACAAATCATATGTCAGATAAAAGTTGGCAGAACTTTCTACATGAAGTAAATTAGCTGACATTGTCTAATGATAACTTCTCTTAAAAAAGCTATGATGATTATGTAAATATAATCATTTTTATAAAATTTAAGACATCCCTTGGACAATAGGAAGACAGAAATGTAGTTCTAAACCATTAATAATTGTAAAAAAGTAGAATGTTTTTTCATAGCTAAGGCTCCAATATTGTAATATGACCCAATGGAACTTATGAAATAGAACAGTTCTTCCTTGATGAGTCAACCAAAAAATTCCTGCCTGATACTGCCAGATCATAGTAAATGTATGGTTATAAGGAGGCTTGTTATGTATGTGGTAATAAAATGCATTCCAGTTCACCTATAACATTGATTGAAACCCTTGGCTTGGCTGCCACCGCAAGTTTAAGAAAGTGATAAAGATGGTTTAAAATGCTTAGCCCTGTCTAGGTTAATTTGCAGCCTTTGTTTGTACGTTTTTATTCTTTATGAAATTCAGTACACCTTTTAGAAAGATATCACTCTATTACTGACCTTAAGAAAGTGCCAATCTCAGTTATGGAATGAGAAAAAAAATCATGCTATTTGAAAGAGCATGCTTTCAAATAGCATGAATTATTTTTACTTTATAGTTATCTCGATGTTAGGTAAACCCTAGCCATCCTACAACTTTTCGTGTGCATATGGATGTGTGTCTTTGAGAGCATAAATACATATTTAAAAATGAGTTTTTACTTGTTGTTAGAAAAAAGTAAGCAAAACCAAAAGCTTTCTAAAAAATTTCCAATATCAGGAGGAATAAAAACAGTATCACATATCTATAGAAGATATAAAAGATATTATAAAATAAACTTGCTAGCTTTAATTAAACCATTGGGTTATTGAGAGAACATGAAAAAAAATTATCTAAAATGTAAGGTGCATTTATTGATTAGAAAGGGATAGACAGCACTCTTGTCATTTACTCTGACATTTTAATTAATAATTAAATACATTTTATTGATCAATGCATTATAAGAAAGGAGGCAAATATTGAGTCCATCTCATGTAAAAATATTTCTTTAAAGATTTTCAGCAGTGAGCAGATGTAATTTTTACTTTTTTACTCACATTTTCTTTTCCCTTCATTGAATCATCTTTAATAAAATCCCAGGACATATTCAGGATAAAATTCTAGTCAGGTAATTTAGTCAACATAAGCAGGAATCAAATAAGTTACAAAAATATGTTCCAGGAATACAAATATTGTTTTCTACCCTCCACTATCAAAGTTTCTCCTGAAATATGTGGAATCAAATATATTGAGGAATAGTATTCTAATTGAATGTGGAAGCTGTATTACAAGTTTCACATGTGGGTGTAAGAAATCAAGCAAAATACATGAAAAATATAATTTGGAAATTAACATTTTTGGAAGGACTTTCAACTTAATAAACATTAAAAAAAATATAGTATTTAAATATATTCTAGACACACATCCACATGCACACAAAAAGTTGTAGGATGGCTCGGGGTTACCTAACTTCGAGATAAAGAGTACTTCATGCAGAGGAAGCCATGTGTACAAAGAACTTGTTATAGGAAGAAACTTGGAAAATTCATGGAACAAAAGAATAGCACTAAGTAAAATAGTAAACTTGAAATTTTCAAATTGATGAATAATATAGAAAAATAGTACACCAGAAATAGGCAGAGTTCTAGAACTATATATTAACTATGAAATATGTTAGACAAATTTATTGAGTATATCCATTGCCTATGCAAACCATATGTGGACTGCCCAAGAGACATTATAGAAGAGGGAAGGACCAAATGACTTATTAAACTGTAAGTGTTATGAGGAAGCACAGATAAAGCAGAGGTAAGGATGTATCTAGAAAGAAAGTTTCTAAACTGAGAAAAAGAAAATTTTATGATGAAAATGTTATTTCCAGAGGGGAAAAAATAATTGTTATCACAAGATTGACCTAATACTGGAGAATCTGAATAACTTTATGAATCATTGTGCTGAAAAAATTAAAATTCTTTGACAGAAGCATAGCATTTCATATACACACTGGGAATAGGAAAGAGAAGAGTAGTATAGCTCTTTGAAATTTTCTGTTCACCTGCAACACTTGCACTTGAAATGGTCTCAACCAAATAGCTCCTCAATAAATGTGGTGCTGTCTCTGTTCAGGATGTTTAAACAAACTACTAATAGAATAATATATATATACACAGTGGGTTCTCCATATCTGTGGGTTATACATCCATGGATTCATCTAACCAGGATCAAAAATAATTAGAAAACAAAAATTCCACAAAGTTCCAAAAAATAAAACTTGAATTTACCTTGCACCAAGTACTGTGTTGAATCCACGTGAAAGAAGTGATGTGTAGGCATTGTATTAGGTATTATGAGTAATCTAGAGATTATTTACAATATACAGGAGGATATAAGTAGGTTATATGCAAATAATACATTATTTTCTATGAGAGACTTGAGCATTTGTGGATGTTGGTATCTGTGTAGTGTCTGAAACCAATCCCCCCATGAATACTGAGGGACAACTGCATATATGTGTGTGTGTGTGTGTATTTATATACATAAATCCACATATTTACTTACTGCATTTAATTACTGCAGAAACTGTGTGATGCTCACATCACAATCTCATCTTACAAACAAAAAAGTTAAGTACCAGAGAGACTGAATGACTTTCTCAGAGCATAAACATGGTAATTACACAGCCAAGCCTTCAGAACAAAAATTTATTACTCTTCTCACTGTTTCTAAGTATTTTCAATATAAACATATTATTTCTGTAACTTAATATATATGATATTAAGAAATCTCTTTTTGATGCTTACAAAGTAGTAGAGAGCAAGCAGGCAGGCCCCTTTTTAAGTAGTAATGCATTTCTTCTGACCAGGAGCTAAGGTGAATTATCATGGGATGAAATATTGATTATGCATAAGCAAAATATTGACCATGTATATTTCTCCCATATAGATAATATGACATACATAGCTAAATTCTAGCAAGGTATATTCTTCTTTTGAAAGGGAATTATATTTTATAAAAAAATAAGAAAAGCTTTTGAGTAACGTGTTGATATTTTTAGATAACTGGAAGATATGTCTTTGTCACTTACAGTCAGGAAAATTGCCTTGGTTAAGACTCTGTTTTACAAAGGAAAACCTGGGATAAATTAGTTCAGGCAAAAGGAAAAATGTGTTGGTAGGACTAGGGAATTCACATGACTGCTATACTGTTTAGTTGCATGTTATGGCTAACTGGAGCTTCTAAAACTTTGCTCTATCTTTAATTTCTTCTTCCTGCTTGATTCTCTAACATTACCTTCCTCTGAATAATTGGAAATGTGACAACCTGCAGAGTTTATATCTCATAGCCTCACCATAGAAAGTAACAGACACTCTGCTTAGTGGAGCTTGAAAATTGTCAGCCTAATATTCTTATTTCCCAAGAGATAACCACCTTTATATCAAGCAGACATGGAGAAGAAGCTGGGTCGCCAAGTGCAAATATGAGCACTTAGGTCCTAGGCCTGTGCATCAGAAAACTGACATTAATTATAGAACAGAAGCTCAGGTGAATCATATTTGAAAACACAAACACTAGAAGGCAATACATGCAGAAGCTGCCAATGCTCAGCAAAGATGGAATTAAGTGTCTTGATCTTACATGCAACAAAGCTAATACAAACACCTCAGGCTCTCAGATGAGTACTGAACTGAAAGAGTCACTAGCTTTCCTATGTGCATTGTCATTATGCCAAAATCTGAGTATGTCTACCTCCTTATTCTTCTGTCTCCATTGCCTTTTCTCACTCTTCTGTTAGCTTGCCAACATGTTCAAATAATGCTTATAACTGTCTTATTTCCCCATAAACTAAAGCTGTAATAAGATACTGAAAAATATAGTTCTTTCTTTAGTAACGTATTGGGTGGAGCAGGGTTTGATATTCTCATTCAGCCGTTTATAGCCAGAATTATGGAAGTCATTTTTGGCACTAAATTGAAGGCATGATGAATGGGGGAAATGGGCAAGCAAAACAGAAAGGCAATTTCTCCCATATGAAGACTTTGCTATTTTAGTCATAAATAGCCTAACTAAAATTATACCACATATTAAGGAAATGAAGAGTGAATTAGTGAAAAAGTTTGGTTTCGGTATTTCATTTTTTCACCATTATTATCTTTTATTTGTTTCTGGAGTGATGACAGGCACTTGGCTTTATTTAAGCTGTTTAGAGAAGACAGAGTTCCTGCCCCAGCAGTTTCCTATTGAAAGTGCACAAATTCAGGAAGTAAGACATGGTTTGGTTGATACAGAGATGAGGACTTTTTTTTCCCCCTAAAGTGTGACATTTTACTACTAACTTTTGACTGCTTAAGGGAGGGGATGATTGATGCCATCAAAAAAGTCTTCCAAGGATAAGTGAGTAATTCTTAGCAGAGATCCAATGTTATAAAGGAAAGAAGCATACTTTTCTTATTATAAAATAAAGTTATAGAGAGCATTATAATATTGGATGTACTTAATTGGCAGATATTAATTTTATGTTACTAGACAACAACATCAACAAAAAGTCTTCCAAAAAGGAATATCAAGTCACTTTGGACAAAAGCACTATACTGGAAAAAGAAGAAAAGAAAAGGGAAAGTTTTAAAATAACTTTTTATCAAATAAATGAAACCATAAAAGCTACAAATGTTGGTCTAATAATCTTTTCATGAATTATGTTCTTTTAAAGACCAACAGAAACTACTGTATTACCAATAATTTTTTCATTACATCATTTATAAAGGAAAAAAGAGACAAAAGTTTTCTTTGGCCTTTTCCTCACTGATGTCAAAGACTAAAAACCTAAGATAATGTTATCATTCTTTTGGAAAATAGAATGAACACTCTAAAATTATGCTTGAGAATTTGCCTACAGTTAGTGGTGATCAATTATATACATATTTGATAAATCATTTTTGGTGTAGAGACAAAAAAAACATTGATGTTTCCAAACCAATGCACAGATGGGAAATAAAGCCGGAAAAGACAGCTTCCAAACCTTTGCTATGGCACTTGAATTATGTTTCGAAAGATTTTTATCATCCTGCTTTAAAATTTTTGTGGGGGAAGACACATTTTCCTTTTCATAGATTACACATGAGGTTACCTGTCCTTTCAGTTACAGAGCCTAAGAAAATCCCAGAAAATCCTTGTGAAAAGATGTTCCACTTTGGTCTAGTGCATTTTTCTTTGGCAAACTTTTGCAACTTGTCAGCATTACTAAGTATGACAGTCTCCAAAGCACTCACTGTCAGCAGGACAACAGGAAATACCCACTGTAATAAAAGAGTTTATAGTGTTCAAAAACTTATTTTCCAGGAGCAGAAAAACTGATCTCCTTGACAGGCAAATGTAAAACACTTTATGGTTAAAAGAAACTGTGCTTCACTTTTTGTCATAATTATTTCAAATACCTATAGTTTAAAGATATGCCACACATTCAAGGAAAATCAGCAAGCAGTTATAGTAAACCATGTCTTTGTTTCTTTTGGGGATGAAAGCAAACCAAAGTGAAAAGACTGGGAAAGCTGATGACTAAAAGTAAGTTTACATACATATTTCCTTGATAAAATAGAGCTTTTGTAGTTATAAATTACTGCTGTGTGCGGCCTCACTGTTAAAATATCATTATTGTTTTTTGTTCTTATTCTCTCCAGGGCATATTTAAGATAACCCATTTGCAGGTGTACATTTAAAAACTCTGTTTTTTTATTTCCTCTAATTTTCAAATTTATGGACATCTACAAGATGAATTTGAATAGCCAGAATAAATAAAAGTGCTCTTTTAAGTAAGTTCAATAGTTACATCCAATAGAAAGAAGGCTCTGCCAGGAAAAGAATCCCTTAATCTGTTTCCCAGCCAAAGGAAAACATCACCAGTAAAAACTATTCCCAGACCAACAAGAACAAAGTTGTTCATTCACGAAGTGAAGGAAGCCAAGGACAACCAGAATGTTTATTGAAATCCAAGGAACAGCTTTGATTGCAGAATGTTCAATTTTTTAAGGGGAACTAAATTTACTTTGTACATAGTTGCAATTTGTTGAAATGAGAAAGAGATGCATATACTTACTATCTTTTCATCAAATTTCTTTTTCTTTGTGTACCCCCATATATACTGTCTTAGTCTGTTTGGCATTACTATAATAGAAATATCACAGACTGAGTAATTTATAAAGAAAAGAAATTTATTTCTCACAGTTCTGGAGGCTTAGAGATCTAACATCAAGGTGCCAGCATCTTGTGAGGGCCTTTGTGTTGCGTAGTGCCATGGTGTAAGGTGGAAGGGCAATAGATGAGAAGAGCAAGAGAAATGGAGCTGAACACATTCTTTTAATAGGAACCCACTCCATGGTAACTAACCGATTTCTGCGATAATGACATTGATCTATTCATGAGGGCAGAGCCCTCATGACCTAATCACCACTTAAAGGTCCCATCTCTCAACACTGTTGCACTGGAGATTAAGTTTCCAGCACACAAACTTTGGGGGACACATTTAAACCATAGTATTCTGCCCCTGGCCCCCAAAATTCATGTCCATTTCACAATGCAAAATACATTTATTCCGTCCCCAAAGTCCCAAAGTCTTAACTTGTTCTAGCACCAACTCATAAGTCCAAAGTTTAAATCTCATGTAAATCACATATAGGTGAGATTCAAGGCACGTTTCATCCTCAGGCAAATTCCCTCCAGCTGTAAGTCTGTGAAATTAAACAAGTTATCTGCTTCCAAAATCCTATGGTGGAACAGGAATCAGATGGCCATTCCCATTCCAAAAGGGAGAAACAGACAAACAGAAAGGGGTACCTGGTCCCAAATAAGTCCAGAACCCAATAGGAATAAACAACATTAATTCTTAAGACTCCAGAATCACCTTTCACTCCATGTGCCACTGCCTGGACACACTGCAGCAGGGGTTGGGTACCCACTACCTCAGGGAGCCCTTATCTGTGGCTTTGCTGAGCTCAGTTTATGCTTCAGCTCTGCCGTATTGGGTTCTTATGCCTGCAGCTCTTCAGCCTCGCATTGCACACTGGTAGCTCTATAGTTCTGATGTCTCAGTGGCAGTCCTACTTCCATGGCTCCAGTAGGCATTGCCCCAGTGGGACTCTCTGCGGTGGCCTCCTTCTTGTGACTCCACTAGGCATTTCCAAGGCAGATACTCTCTGCAACAGCTCCAACTCTGTGGTAAGTTTCCTCCTGGGTCTCCAGGTTGTCCCTGACATCCTTTGAAATCTAGGTGGAAGCTGCCATAGCCCCACAGGTCTTGTATTCTGCATGCCTGCAAAATTAGCACCACATGCCTTCCACAGCAGTAGATGATCAGCACCTGGGCCCACTTGAGCCAAGGCTAGGCTAGCTGAATAGCATTGTGCCAGAATGTGAAGAATGGAGACCTGAGGCAGCACCTGGCAACAAATGCTGAGGTTCCACTGGCACCTCTCTGGAAATCTTGCCCTCAAAATTCTAGTGAGGCTCAAAGATTTCAGAAATGCCTTTGGGATCAATCTTTCATTGTCCAGATGAATAGCATCTGGTTTCCTTCTATTCATATTAATCTCCTTAGCAACTAGTCATGTGACCACACCCTTGGTTTGCTCTTCTAAGGCTACCTTTTCATTCCTTATGTAACCAGGCTGGGAATTTCCAAGATTTTTACATTCTGTTTCTCTTTTAATTATAAATTCTATCTTTAAATTATTTCTCTCTCTTTTTGCATCTTACCATATGTGGTTAAAAATTGTGACACAGTTCATTCAATATTTTGCTTAAAATTTTTTTCTGCCAGATATCCTAGCTTATCACTTTAAATTCTGCCTTCTATAAAGCCTCTGTGCATGGACACAATTCAGCCAAGTTCCTTGCTGAAGGATGGGGTTTACTCTAGTTTCTAATACCTGGTTCTTCATTTCCTTCTGAGACTTCATCAGAATGGCCCTACTCTCCATATTTCTATCAACATTCTGATCGTGACAACTTAGGTAAAAAAGTTTCAGACTTTCCCTACATTTCTTGTCTCCTTCTGGGCACTCACCAGAATTGCCCTTAATGCTCTATTTATGACCATCTAGGCGTTTTCTAGCCTGCTTCTCCAATTGCTTTTTTATTTTTAGATTTATAGTTTTATTATAATAACAAATAGTTGTCACAGTGAGATCTACACAGAAATACAGATTATATTTAAATTCATATAGAATATTTACATTTTTAAGTTGTATTTTTGAAATTAGAAGATGAAGTACAGCTTAAGTTTTACAATAAAGAAAAGAAAGATATACAAGACAAAAACAGAATTAACAGTAAAAATACAACTATCTGTTCTTGATATAATGTTAGAAAGCCACATCTTCTAAATCTGCTGATTGTCCAAATTGTTAAAATATGAATGATTCAGTGCCATTTTGCCAGAAATTCATTTGGTGGGATCATAGACTAACATCTTTGAGAGCAAATCTAAGCCATTTTCATCCAAGTTTTTGACATGCAATGCTAGGCTTCCTGGTTTCCACTTGGGAAGTGTATTCTTATAATCTTGTAAAGATTCCACTTCTGGCCACACTTCATTTTTGGGAGTCCCTAAAGCTCTGAATATCCTGAAGAGTTTATGAATTTCTGAATCCCAATTATTCTAATTTCTTCCAGCCTCTATCCCATGCCGCTTCCACATTTATCAGGTGTTCACAATAGCAACAGCCCCACTTCTCAGTACCAACTTTCTGTCTTAGTTCATTTTATGTTGCTGAAACTGAATACCACAGACCTGGCAAATAATAAACAATAAAAGTTTATTCGGCTCAAGGTTCTGGGGTTGGGAAGTCCATGATCAAGAGGCTACATCTGGTGAGGCCTTCTTGCTGGGTCATAACATGGTAGAAGCTATCACATGACTAGAAATACACAGCAAAAGAAAGACAAATTTACTTTTATAAAAAACCCACTATTATGATAATGACATTAATTTATTATTGAGGGCAGAGCCCTCATGACATCATCATCTCTTAAAGGTCCCACCTCCCAGTACTGTTACATTGGGGATTAAGTTTGCAACACATTGACATTTGGGGAACACATTCAAACCATAGCATTTACTTTATTGTTAAGATGGATTATGAACTATTTATCAAATTCTTGCTTTTATGTTATTGTTTTTATTCATAAAATTATGCCAGATTTTGTGTGAATAACTTTAGAAACATATCACATTAAAATTCTTTATTCTAAACCAAGATTTGTTTTTTGTTTTTTGATTTTTTCCCTGCTTTTTTCCTAAAATTACCTTGTGGTTATTAAAGGATATTCTCTCTCTTCCTCTCTCTCTTTCTCTCTCCTTTTTTTTTTTTAATTTATGTTTTTAATTTTTTTTTATTTCAGCATATTACTGGGGTATAAATGTTTAGGCTACATATATTGCCCTTGCCGAACCCGAGTCAGAGCATCAAGCATGTCCATCCCCCAGATAATGCACACTGCACCCATTAGGTGTGTATATACCCATCCTCTCCTGCCCCCTCCCACCTGCCCAACACCTGATGAATGTTATTACTATATGTGCACTTAAGTGTTGATCAGTTAATACCAATGTGATGGTGAGTACATGAGATGTTTGTTTTTTTCATTCTTGTGATACTTCACATAGTAGAATGGATTCCAGCTCTATCCAGGATAATACAAGAGATGCTAAATCACCATTGTTTTTTGTGGAGGAGTAGAACTCCATGGTATACATATACCACATTTTATTAATCCACTCATGCATTGATGGGCACTTCAGTTGTTTCCACATTTTTGCAATTGTGAATTGTGCTGCTGTAAACATTCTAGTGCAGATTTTTTTTATAGAATGTTTTTTGTTCTTTTGAGTAGATGCCCAGTAATGGGATTGCTGGATAAAATGTTAGTTCTGCTTGTAGCTCTTTGAGGTATGTCCATATTGCTTTCCACAGGGATTGTACTAGTTTGCAGTCCCACCAGCAGTATATGAGTATTCCTATCTCTCCACATCCACACCAACATTTATTGTTTTGGGACTTTTTGATAAAGGCAATTCTCAGTGGAGATAAGGGATATCTAATTGTTGTTTTGATTTGCATTTCCCTGATGATTAAAGATGTTTAGCATTTTTTTATATGTTTGTTAGCCATTAGTCTTCTTTTGAAAAGTTTCTGTTCATGTCCTTTGCCTACTTTTTGACAAGGTTGTTTGATTTTTTTTCTCGCTGATTTTCCTGAGTTCCATATAGATTATAGTTATCAACCATTTATTGGATGTGTAATATGTGAACATTTTGTCCCATTTTGTAGATTGTCTGTTTGCTCTCATGATAGTTTCCTTGGCTGTGCAGAAGCTTTTTAGTTTGATTAGGTCCCATTTATTTATTTTTGTTGTTACTGTGATTGCCTTTGGGGTATTATTCATGAATTGTTTGCCTAGGCTGATGTCCATAAGAGTTTTTCCAATATTTTCTTCTAGAATTCTTATAGTTTCACACCTTAGGTTTAAGTTTATTATCCACCATGAGTTGTTTTTTGTGAAAGGTGAAAGGTACAGATCATGTTTCAGTCTTCTAAATGTGGCTATCCAATTTTCCCAGCACCATTTATTGGATAAAGATTCTTTTCCCCAGTGTACGTTTTTGTCTGGTTTGTTAAAGATTAGATGGCTATATGAGGATGGTTTTATATCTGGGTTCTCAGTTCTGTTCCACTGGTCAATGGCTCTATTTTTGTGCCAGTGCCAAGCTGTTTTGATTACTACAGCCTTATAATAAATTTTGAAGTCTGGTAAGTTGATACCTCCCATTTTGTTTTTATTGCCTAGAATTGTTTTTGCTATGCGGGGTCTTCTCTGGTTCCATATGAAGTGTAAAATTAATTTTTCTACATCTGCGAAGAATGATGTTGGTATTTTAATAGGGATTGCATTGAATCTGTAGGTCACTTTGGGTAGTATAGACATCTTAACAATGTTGATTCTGCCGACCCATGAGCATGGTATGGTTTTCCACCTGTTTACGTCCTCTCCTATTTCCTTCCTCAATGTTTCATAGTTCTCCCTGTAGAGGTCTTTTACCTCCTTAGTTAAATATATTCCTATTTTCTTTGTTGCTATTGTGAAGGGAATTGAGTCTTTGCAAAATCCACATTATTAGTCCCCATGGCCACATTCAGAGCCTCCCACTGAGATGTTTTTACTGAAGTTCATTTTGGCTCCTTAACTCTAGCTCAAGTTTATGACACAGTGGAAACAAATCCTGAGGTAGCATCTTCTGCAGCCTTCTTCAGATGCTGACTTCCTATCTTGGCCACATTTTGTTTATTTACTTTCATTTCCTGCCAGCCCTTATCAAACCAAGAACTAAAGGTATTTAACCTGTATTTGACTGATTTTCTGCACAAAAATCTGTTGAAATGAGGTATGAAGGCAAAATCATTTCTAACAAGGTAGTTACATTGAAATATTACGTGGTTTTAAAGAATAACATGTTGTTAGAAAAACTCTACTTCTGCTCAGCCTTCTAAAGCCTCTGATCTCATTGGTGGTGTTTTAAGTAAACCAAGTTTGCACAGTTATAGGGATTATTATGAACAGAGAGAAAGGATTGATTTCAGTAAAAATTTTCTCCTCAAAATTATAAGCAAAGAGGGACTATCAAATCATCTGTAGTATTGGTCTCTTTCTTGGAAATATTATAGAAATAGTTTCTTAATTTATTACATAAATCAACAATTTTGGTTTATATCTGCAAATAAATTTGACTGAAAAGTAAAGTCCCTTAATTTCCAACAAGACCTACGGAGTAAGAAAGCTAAATCTAAATTTCCTACAAGGGAAACTTGGTACCATTTTGCACAGTGGTGTTTAAATATCCAGAAATAATTACCAGTTTGAGAGTGCCTACTTTCATTTATTCAGTCAGTGTTTAAGCTTCTATCCTGTGCCAGGTACCAGTGATATCTTTGTCCAAATTCCTTGAAAAACAGAGTCTGAGATGATAGTTTATGAGCTACCACTTTATTAGGGTACGATTTTAGAGAAATGAGAGTGAGGAGAAATAGGGGGTGAGACAGGGAAGGAGGGATGCAGCTAGGATGGTCCTTGACCCTCTGGAATTGACCTTCTTTTTAGAGAGACATATGTGTATATGGATGTATTACAGTGCATGGTTGGTACAATTTAGAGACGCTGAAAAAGTGCCATGTGAGCAAAGTGGACAGAGCAATTTATCTAGTTAAAGGGAAGTGCAAAGGCTTCCCACAGCAGAAGGCAGCTGAATTTGTGCTTGAAAACTGGGTGAGAGTTTGTCAAATGAAAAGTAAAGGGAAGATAATTCCAAGTAAAACTAGCAAGGTGTAGAAAGTACACAATAAGTACGGATGAGCCTGGTACTTCTGATGAATAGCAAGTAGCTCAGCATGCCAAATGTAGAGATGTCAGAAGACTGTTAAATTGACAACAGACTCCTAAACCATGCTCATATATTCAAGTCAAGACACTCCATGTTCATGGTCCCGGGGAGTCAAAACAAGAGGAGAAAACTGGAGTTTATATTATATGTGCCTGAGATTTCACAGATAGCCCTCCTAAATTAACTGAGCTTACTTGGAAAATATCTTATATCTAGGGAAAAAAGGAGGTCTAATAGGTTGAACATGAGAAAACCCATTTTCTAAAATCCAGCTCCATGCATACAGATATCAAAACTCAAGTTCAGTGATCCTAATTTGTTCTCTGTAAGGGACCACTAGGTTCTACCCCCATTTCAAAGGAGGATCTTTCATCACGGATAGAATGTCCAGGAACTGCCTGAGTCTGGAAACAGCAGCAGCAACCGCCTTTTAAATGAGCATGGTGTTTAGCTCTCTATGTTGAAGACTTCACTCAGTTCTCACCATAAATCTATAAGGTAGGTGCTAATAACCACAGGTGAATAAACAGGCTCAGAGAGGTTAGGAAGTTGTTTCTTCAATGTTGTTTAGCTAGTAAGAGAAAGAGTTTGGATATCAGATATGTAGTAAGGCTTAGATAATATAATGCATGTGAAATTATCTAACAAAGTACTAGTATTTAGTAGGCACTGAACAAACGTTAGTATTCCTTCCATGAGCTAGTTTTCTAGCAACCATAATGGAAGAAAGATCGATAGGTTAAAGACTCCCTTTTTTCATTCTTACAAGAAATCTTGCTAGGGGATTGAAGAGTATTCAGTTGCTAGAAAGTTTTAAACTCATGTTGGAAAGTTACCTTATATGGGTATTATAACCTCCTACTTATCCTCATCTTCTATTGAAAAATCAAGCTATTTTCAGATTTTGGCTGATGATGGGCAATTGTACAGAATAAAGAAAATAGATTCAGATCCATTATCTCCTCCTAGCAGGTATGATATTTCTTGATGTGCTAATTCAATCCTTTAGCTGTGTATTCACTGGAAACAGACAGGCACTGAGGAAGAATTCTGGTATATTAATATGGAAGATTAATATAATTACATATTCTGTTGATGAGACTTCAGCTTTGTAAAGTTGAGGAACAGTTTGATTAAAGTATCTGAGTGAGGTAACAGATTACTTGGGTTTGATAGTGCTAGAACTTCCCACTAGATGGCATTATTGATCTTATTTTAGTTTTTATTTCCTCCCTCCAACTCTACCCTCTTGAAATTTTTATTTTTACATTCTCATAGAACCAATGGAAATGTGACATGTTTCCCAATTTCTCTAGCAAGTTTCATATGTGTGACAATGCTACCATACTCCTAATAATGAACCAAATGGACTCATAATGAGAATTGAAAGAAGATGGTGGGAAGGGGCTGTGTTAGCATAGAGGCTAACAGAGGGAGACATGTCCCTCCACTCTGGGTTTCCCAGATGCAGTGCTTTTGTTAGAAAGGTATAGAGAGTGGTTTCTCGTTCTGGAGGACTTGATAAAAAAGAAAATACTTTGAAAGCCTCTTGCTAATGGCATAGACCGTCCTCACAGTACTTTGTGGCCAGGCAGAATTGGCCAAGTTCCAATCTCTCATCTATAAAAAGGAGCAATAGCACCTATTTACTGAGTTGTTATGACGGTTAAACATGAGATTGCATGTGAAGTGCTTAACACTACGGCTTCATTAAGTAGCTCTTATTATTTCTTGTAATTATGGTTTTTTGTTTGCCATATTAAACAAAATTAAAAGAAAACATACAAAGAAATATGCCTGATAAAAAATGAATAGTATTAAAAATTATAAAGAGAAGGGAATTAGTGTTAAGTGAATGAAACGTGAACATTTGCCAAGTGCTTGCTATGTTCTAGAAGCTCATTTAAAACTATAAAATAAGCCTATGGAGTTGGTATTGTTATTATCCTCAGTTAATAGATTAGGAAGCTAAGGCCAAGGTCACAAGTAAGTGGGAAAGTTGAATATGAATTCAGGCGTTGTAGCTCCAGAGCCCACAAGTTTAACCAAGAGCCAGAATGTCCTCAAAGCTTTTAAAAAGAGACCAACTTGACTGGATATTGCATGTAGTACATCCCCGTGATAAATATTACTCAGCAATAAAAAAGAATGCTGACTAATGAAAACAACAATATGAGAGGATCTCAAATGCTTGTGCTAAGTGAAAGAAGCTAGATTCAAAAAGCTACATTTAAACTGATTCCATTTGTGTAATATTCTGGAAAAGGCAAAACTATAGGGACTGAAAACAGATTAGTGATTGCTGGGGATGGGTTTGGGGTTGGAGCCTAACCACAAAGGGTGGCCACAAGGGAACTTTCTGGGGTGATGGAAGTGTTCTGTATCTCAAATATGGTAGTGGCTACACAATTGTATGCTGTTGTCAAAATTCATAGACATACACCTAAAAGAATGAATTTTATTGTATGTTAATTAAACCCTAGTAAGCCTGACTTTTTTAAAAAGAGACTAATTAAAACACAAAATGAATGATAACTAACATTTGCACACTTTTGGAAAAAAAGCATTAAAGTGGAGGAAGGACCCAAAGATTAAGAATACTTGAGACACAACACTACAGAAGAATGTATTCACAGACAAAAGCATAAAAATATAAAATGAGCTAAGCCAATAGTAAAAGGAATAGAGACAACAGTGAATGCAGTTGGCGTGTGTAAGAATCACCTGAGGAAGTTGCTAAAATACAGATTCCAGAGACAATTCCAGTGACTCTCATTCAGTAGGTCTGAGATGGGCCCAGAGATCTGCACTTTAAACAAAGCACCTGAATAAAAGCACTTTGAGATGCATGAATAAAAATTAAGAAATTTTTAAATAAAGCAAAAGCAACTGGAAAGTAAATGTTCAAGTACAAGGATCAAAGCTGAGGATTAACAGCCCCGATAAAGCCAGGCTCTCCTGAGAATAGAGACCTCTGCCACTTCACTGTTTGTCCAGGCTGGAGTCCCCTGCAGGTATTCCTGGGTATAAAGAAAGGTTTCTGGGGAACACCCCATTTAAATCACAGAGTGGAGAGGTGGGCTGTCTTTCGCCAAAGAAGGGCACCCTCCCCGATTGCCAAATCAAGGAAGAGGCAGCCCGCAAAGAGCAACAGCTCCCCCCGATGTGCTCTACCTACCACCTCCCTAGCTACTGCCCCACCTCCTACCCCACCTTTAAACCTCGGAGAAGTTAAGACTTCATCCTCATCTCCCCTCTTCCCTCACTCTACACTCTCTCAGCATGGAGCTTTTTTTTTTTTTTTAAGTAAATTTGCTCTTTTTCTGCAGCCACACTGATTTTGTTTCAGTCTCATAAATAAGCCTTTCCCGCTTTAGGTTCACACAAGTTGTTGTCCGCTGCTGGAAGACTTCTCGTGGCTCTCGGAGCAGTTCATCCCAGCTCTACCTTACGCCACTTCCCCACAGAAGGGCCCTGTGGTATACACACCATTGGCACCCTCCACTTCCCCCTCACAATGGTCAAAACCCTTGCCTAATGGTTTCGTGACTGCTTTTTTCTACATTTTGTGAAGGCACCCACTGGCCGTAGTTCATTCACCTTCGTGTCCCCTACATTTGGCACAATTCTTTCACAAAGTTGCTCAGAAACTTATGAGTAAAAATAATTTAAAATGCAATTTGATATTGCTGTAAAAAGGGGTGCTTCTAATTGATGGTTTGTGTTTAGTTTTAAATACTTTCTTTAGGCTTTTATGACATCAACCACTCTTGTCAAGATGGTGCTATACAATTTGTGGAGCCCAGTGAAAAACGTAGGATCTTTTGTTCAAAAAGCAAGGGAAAAAGTATCACTCACAGCGCTAAAATATACAATGGCATTAATTTAAACCAAGAATGGAGAAGCTATTTTGAGCACTGGATCCAGTGAGAGCACAGGCCGCTCTCCCATGAAGCCAGCTCTGCTCTTCGTTTCCCTCCTGTGGCACTGACCACTTTGTCAGTGTGCTTTGCTGGCTGTTTTCGTGTTTGTTTTCTTTATCGCAGGTTCTCATTTACTTTCCTATCTAGTGTCTTGGCCTGTGTGATCCAGTCTAGTCCCAGGTCTTCCAGATTTGCATCTCTAGCCTCACCCTGTCCTCTGAACTGCAGCAGCTACGTCAGTCTTCACACAGATGTCTGACGGGCGTCTCAGCATCGGCGTGTTCTGAGCAGAACCCCTTGTCCAGGCTCGCACGCACCCTCCTCCTTCCCTCGTTTTCTCCATCTCAATAAATGTTGCTCAGGCCCCAAACCAAAACTTTATTTTTCTCTTTCCCTCTTACCCCACACTCAAAACAAAACCTATCCTTTTAGCTTTACCTCTAAGCTGATCCATGAACCTAATCAATTCTCAGGAATTTCACTGCCATCATCCAAGTATGAGTCACCGTCTTCTCATTCTTGCCCAGCTGAAACAGCCTCCAAAACAGCTGCTTTTCTCCCTTACTCTTCTCAGTCTATTTACTTAATAACCACTGAAGTGATCTTTGTAAGACATGAAAAAGAGCATAACATTCACCTTCAAGAATCTCATGATCTGTTCCTCTGCCTCTGACCTCATTGTCTGTGACTCTCCCCTCCCCATTAGACACTGGCTCTACTTGCCTTCTTCCTGCCAAGCAAATGAGCTTGCTATAGTTAGGTTTGTTTGGCCTCTCCAAATCTCATGTTGAAATTTGATCCCTGTAGGGGCGAGGGGAAACTTGCCTTTTCCCCTGAAAGTTTGCTGAAGGATCAACTCATAATTAAGGTAGATTAATAAGAGAAAGGTTTATTTACCATGCTCAGGAGGAGGATCACAGAGTGATTACTCAGTATCCCAGTGAAGTTTAGATGTTTTTATACCTGACCTTTTGGAGGGCAAGGGGAGATGAGGAGTACAGGTAATTCTGTTTAGGTGCAACAGATGGTGCTAGGGAGGATAAATGGATGGAGAAAACAGACTGACTTGTAAATGATTCATTTGCAAACTACATTAACCTGACCAAATTAAATTAACCTGGGAGGTATTATATTTCAATGATTTGGGCCAGGTCTGGTTGCATTCTTGATCCTCCTTCCTGCAATATATTGAGATAACAGGGAGAGGAAGGGAAGTCAGTTGCCCACTTTGATCTTTTGATCAGGTCAGTCTAGTTTATGCAGATAGAGGGAAAGCCCTCTCCAGTGCTTTATGATCTTGAATGGCCTTTAATTAAAAATATTCTATGTGCTGGACTAGGTGGCTCATGCCTGTAGTCCTAGCACTCTGGGAGGCCAAGGTGGGAGGATCACTTGAGGTCAGGGATTCAAGATTCAAGTCTGAGCAAGAGTGTGACCCCGTCTCTACTAAAAACAGAAAAAATAAACTGAGTGTGGTGGTACACACCTGTAGTCCCAGCTACTTGAGAGGCTGAGGCAGGAAGATCGCTTGAGCCCAGGAGTTTGAAGTTGCTGTGAGTTAGGCTGATGCCACAGCACTCTAGACTGGATGACAGACCAAGACTCTGTCCCAAGAAATATAAAAAAAAATATTCTTTATACCAAGGAGTTATATGTTGAGGTGAAATTTCCTGAGCTCCTTCATCCCCAGTGAGGTCAAGAACTAATGAGAGGTGTTTTGGGTCGTGGGGGTGGATCCTTCATTAAAGGCTTGGTGCAGTACTCGCAGTAATCGGTGAGTTCCTACTCTATTCCTGTTAGTGCTGGTTGTTATAAAGAGCCTGGCACCTCCCTCTGCTCTCTGTGGCTTCCTTTCTCTTGCCATGTGATCTCTGCACACACTTGTTCCCGTTCACTTACTGCCGTGAGTGAAAGCAGTCTGAGGTGCTCACCAGAAGCAGATGCTGGTTCCATGCTTCTTGCACAACCTGCAGAACTGTGAGCCAAATAAACTAGTTTCTTTATAAAGTAGTCAGCCTCAGGTATACCATTACAGCAATACAAAAACGGACTAAGACAGGGCCTTTCCCCACGGTGTTACCTCTGCGTGAAATGCTCTTCCCCTGTCATTAGGTCTCCTGAATGTTTGTCCTAAGTGCTGCATCCTCATTGTTCAAGTCTCATTTTAAATGTCTCCTCTTCAGAGATGTCTTCCCTGAACATCCTGTTAAATCAGCACCCACACTGGTCACTCTCTATTGCGGTACTCTCTTTCTTCATTGTGCTTTCAAAAATTATTTTAGTTACTATTTATATGTTTATTTCACACACACCACACACGCACACATATACACACCCCAGTAATAGTAATAACAAGTCTTGTTTCCACCTGAATTCTGAGTACCTAAAACTTTCCTGGTTATAGGTGCTCTAGCTGGAGTGAATATACCTCACCATGTTTATAAAGGATAATCATACCCAAATGTTCATTTTATTGTTTCTCGCTCTGTTAAAAATCCTATTTCCTTTCAGGTTGTTTGGGCAGATAGTTACAAAGTTGGCTGTGCAGTACAATTTTGCGCTAAAGTTTCTGGCTTTGAAAGTCTTTCCAATGGAGCACATTTTATATGCAACTATGGACCAGCGTAAGTGTCTTAAAATAATTCTATTTTAAAAGCATTTATTTTCATTATAGAAAATATGGATAATCAAATATAAAGAAAATTAATATAACCCTTAATTCCTCTGTCCAAAGATCTACTTTATTAACATTCTGGTACATTTTTCTGTGTGTATGTGTGTATATACCCTTTATATATGCTACATAAATACACATTTTTAAGAATAGCAAGATTGGCCAAACAAGGTGGCTCATACCTGTAATCCTAGCACTTTGGGAGGCCAAGGTGGGAGGATTACTTAAGGCCAGAAGCGCAAGATCAGCCTGAGGAAAAGCAAGACCCCATTTCTACAAAAAATAAAAAAATTAGCTGGGCATGGTGGCATGTGCCTATAGTCCTGGCTACTCAGGAGACTGAGGCAGGAGGATCACTTGAGCCCAGAGTTTGAGTTTGAGGTTGTGCTGAGCTATGATAATGCCATTGCACTCTAGCCTGGGTGACAGAGTAGGACCCTCTCTCAAAAAAAAAAAAAAAAAAATTGCAAGACTAAAATGTTTGTCAGGAATTTAAATTAATTTGATTTGGAAATAACAGCACAAAATGGGAGAACTGGTGTTACTTTATATATTTACTGGTTTATTAAAAACTTGGCAATGTTTACACAACTTTCAAAACAAAAATATCTGTGAATTGCATTTATCAGTTTATGTAACTTATTTACTTTTGACAGTTCTGTTGCTAAAATGCATACATCTTTCCCCCTTGGGGAAATAGGGAAGACACGTGATCCCCTCCTACTTTCTTTCAACTTGTATATGTGTGCTTGTGTGTCATGCACATATTTAGAAAACTGCAATCATTCTGGAAATACACATTTTCTATTTTTTAACTAAAATTATACCATGAACATTTTTCACTTTATTAAAATTTTAAACATGATTTTAATAATTATAAAAACAATGACAGATAATTATTGTATAATGCTTACAATGTGCCAAGCACTGTTTAAGTGCTTCACATATATTAACTTATTTAATCTTCATAAAAGGTTTATGATTCCTATTGTTATCCCTATTTTGCAAATGAGAAAAGTGAGGCACATAGGGGGTGAGTAACCTGCCCGAGTTCCTGTAGTAGTGAATGTCATAACTGTACTTTGATCTGGCAATTTGGCTTCAGAGTCTGTACTCTTGATAGTAAAAGAACAGTTCATCCTACCGAAGAATTAAGATTTTTCCCTGTATTTTCTTTTAATGTGTAGTGAACAATCTTGTATGTAAATCTTGAGTAACTTCTATTTCCCTATGATTCCTAGAAATGATACTAGTACAGGAAGAGTGTGATCATTTTTGTATTTTTTAAAAAAATACATGTTGCTAAATTATATTCTACTATTATATCAATTTATACTTCTTCATGAGTACTGGCTATTATAAATTCTTGGTATTTTTGAATTTAATAGAAAATGGTAATTCATTTGTTTTGCATCTCTTCAATTACTAGTGGTTATAAATTTCTTCACATAACTGTCTATTCACATTCCTTTTGTAAATAATGTGGTCTGCCCATTTTTATTTTTTAAAATTTTTTATTTTTTAATTGATGCATAATAGATGTACGTAGTATTAGGGTACATGTGATAATTTAACACATTCATAAAATTTGTAAAGATCAGATCAATGTACTTAGAATATTCATCACCTTAAATATTTGTCTTCATGCTAAAATCATTGAAATTCTCTTCTATTTTGAAATGTATGATAAATTATTATAAACTATAGTCACCCTACTGATCTATTTAATGGTACATCTTGTTTCTTTTATCAAACCATCTATTTGTACCTATTAATCAACTGCTCTTTATACCTCTCTTCCTTTTGCCCTTTTCTGCCTCTGATAACCACCAATCTACTCTGTCTTCCTTAGATCCACTATTTTATCTCCCATATATAAGTGAAAACATGTGATTTTTGTCTTTCTATGTTTGGCTTATTTCACTTAATATAATGGCCTCCAGTTCCATTCATGTTACTGCAGATGACAGGATTTCATTCATTTTTATGGATGAATAATAATGGAAATTGTGTATATGTACCACATTTTCTTTATCCATTCATCCATTGATGGGCACTTAGGTTGATTCCATATTTTATATATTGTGGATAGTGCTGCAATAAACATGGGAGTGCAGATGTCTTTTTAATGTATGGATTTCCTTTCTTTTGTATATATACATAGTAATGAAATTGCCGGATCATATGGTAGTTCTATTTTTAGTTTTTTGAGGAACCTCCATAACCTTCTCCATAGTGGCTGTACTAATTTACATTATAGCAATGTACAAGAATTCTCCCTTTCTCCACATCCTCACCAGCATGCATTATTCTCTTTTTGATAAAAGCTATTTTAACTGGGGTGAGATGATATCTCATTGTAGTTTTGATTTGCGCTTCTCTGATAATTAGTGATGTTGAACATTTTTTCATATACCTGTTGGCCATTTGTATGTATTCTGTGGAGAAATGTTTGTTCAGATCTTTTGCCCATTTTTGATTGGATTATCTGGTTTTCTGCTATCGGGTTGTTTGAACTCCTTATATATTCTGGTTATTAATCCCTTGTCAAATGGTTAGTTTACAAGTATTTTTTCCCATTCTGTGGATTGTCTCTTCGTTTTATGGTTTTCTTTGCTGTGCAAAAGCTTTCTGAAGTTTCTCTTGTTACTGATTTCTAGTTTTATTCCATGTGGTCAGAAAAATACTTGATATTATTTCTACTTTTTTTGAACTTGTTCAGACTTGTTTTGTGGCCTAACATATGGTCTATTCTGAAGAATGTTTCGTCTGCTGATTGAAAGAATGTGTATTCTGCAGCATTTGGGTGAAATGTTTTGTAAATGTCAGGCCTATTATGTCTAGTATGTAATTTAATATTGATGTTTCTTTGTTGATTTCCTGTCTGTAGAATCTGTCTATTACTGAGAGAGGGGTGTTAAAGTCCCTTCCATTATTGTATTGTAGTCTATCTCTCCCTTTAGATCTAAGGTTTGCTTTATTTACTTGGAATCTCCAGTGAGGGTGCATAGATATTTAAAACTGTTATATCTTCTTGCTGAATTGACCCATTTATCATTCTATAGTGACCTTCTTTGTCTGTTTTTAAAGTCTTTGATTTGTAGTCTATTTTATCTAAGTATAACTACTCCTGCTCTTTTTTGGTTTCCAGTTCCATGGAATATGTTTTTACATTCCTTTACTTTCAGTCAATGTGTGCCTTTATAGGTAAAGCAGGTTTCTTGTATTCAGCGTATGGCTGGACTTTGTTCCTTTACCCCTTTAACTATTCTGTGATTTTCAATTGGAGAATTGAGTTCATTTATATTCAATGTTATTTTTGGTAAGTAAGGACTTACTACTGCCATTTTGTTTGCTTGTTTTCTGGTTGTTTCATAACTCATTTCTTCCTTTATTTGTTTCTTACTATCTTCCTTTGTGGTTAAGTGATTTTCTCTGGTAGTATGTTTTAATCTATTGCTTTATTTATCGTGAACCTATTATAGTTTTTTGCATTGTGGTTACTAAGATGCTTATAAAAATCATCTTATAACAAGTAATCTAAGTTACATCTAAGTTTAAAAAGATGACAACTTAGATTACAAAGAATAAAAACAAAGAAAAAATGGGAAAAAATCTTCACACTTTAACTGCATCTCTCTTCCATTTTTTTAGTTGTCTCAATTTACATATTTTTATATTACCTACCTATTAACAGGTTGCTATAATGTATTGCTTCTATTAGATTTGTCCTTTGGGATTCATACTAGAGTTATGAGTGTACTTCATACCACAAATATCACAATTACAGTATTAAAGTATTCTTGGTTTGCCTGTGTACTTCATTTTACCAGTGAATTTTATACCTTCAAATGTTAGGGATTTGGTTTTGTTTTGTTTTTGCATGTTAGTGCTTTTTTCTCTTTCAGATTGAAGAACTCCCATGAATATTTCTTAAGACAAGTCTGGTAGTGTGGTGGTGAATTCTCTCAAATTTTGTTTGTCTGGAAAAGACTTTATCTTTTCTTCATATTTGAAGGATCATTTTGGAGGATTCAGTTTTCTCGGATGACAGTTTTTTTCTTTCAATATTTTGAAAAGGTCATTCCCTTCCCTCCTGGCCTATATGGTTGAAAAGTCTGTTGCCAGATGAATTAGAACTTCTTTATATGGTGTTTGCGTCTTTTCTCTTGTTGCTTTCAGGATTCCCTTTGTCCTTGATCTTTGTTTTTGATTATTATATGCCTTAGAATAGTCTTATTTGGGTCAAATCTGTTTGGTGTTTTCTGTTCTTCCTATACCTGAATATTTAGATATTTCTCAAGTTTTGGAAAGTTTTCTGTTGTTATTTCTTTGAAGAAAATTTCTATCCCTTGCTCTTGCTCGACTCCCTCTTGAATATCAATAATTATTAGATTTGGTCTTTTGAGGTAATTTTCTATATCTTGTGTACAATCTTCATTGCTTTTCAGTCTTCCTCTGTGTATTTTCAAATAGTCTGTCTTCGAGTTCACTGATTCTTTCCTCTGCTTGATCCATTCTGCTGTTGAGAGCCTCTAATGAATTTTTCAGTTCAGCAAATGTATTTATGAGTTTTGATATTTCTGTTTTTAATTATTATTTCAATCTCTTTGGTAAATTTATCTGATAAATTTTTGAGTTGCTTTTCTCTCTTAGCTTGGAGATCACTGAGTTTCCTTAAAACTAATATTTTGAATTCTTGGTCAGAGAGCTCACATATCACCATCTCCTTAGGCTCACTTACTGGTTCCTTGCTTTGTCTGTTTGTGGAGATCATGGCTCCCTGTTTGCAGTTGTTTTCTTACAGATATACATCTACAGATATACATATACATATACATCTATTTGCATTGAAGGATTATTTATCCCAGTCTTCTCTGTCTGGCTTGTTTTTGGTTTCAGCTTTTTGGCCCCAAATAATCCTTCTGCCTCAGCTTCCCAAAATGCTGGGATTATGGGCATGAAAAACCATGCCCAGCTAGCTTGTTTGGGATTTAATTGAATATATTTGCTTAGAGGTTCTTTATTGCTAGGTCGCTACCTCCTTTTTGACTCCATTTGGCACCTTAAGCTCAAGTTCACTGTCAGAACACTGCCCTTCTAAAAGAATAGAGGTCCCAAAGGGGACTTCTTGGCAGTGTGAGAAGGCTAGCTAGGGGTTTTTGCCCAGGGGACCTGTGAGACAATTCTCCTACAGCATGGTGCCACTGAACAGCCACTCTGATTAAGCATCTCCTTTGGCTGAGTTACAAAACAGAGTTTCCAGCTCTGGGGTTGTTAATCCTTCCTCACTTTGTCTCTGCCTGTCCTCAAGGATACTTCTCCCTTCAGGCATCTGTGATGATTCTTGTGAGTTAAGGCGGGAGAGATCTTATGCCAGGGAACCAAAATGGTGGGGAAGCTTGTTGTCCCCTTGATCTCACCTTTTCCAGAGTAGAAACAGTGAGTTGGGGGAAATTTTTCCATGCGCTTTATGTTGGGCAGAATGCGTGTGTGTGGAGGAGTGCATCATGGATGTGGAAGTCTGATTCTTGTACCATCTGCTGAGAACATTTTCATTTCTCTGTGGCATTGAGAACTGTCTCATCTTCTTATTTGAATTCTGGATATCTTTGGTGATAATATGAGCACTGTAAATTTGGTTTTTGTTTCCTGTGGGAGGGAGTAAAGCCAGCTTCCTTCTATGCTTTGTTTTACGTGTGTGTGTGTTAAAAAAACAACTTTAATTTATTGCCTTTGAATTTTGTTTCAATTCCTGAAGATCGTTTGGAAGAAAACTGTCTCTCTTTCCCTGAAGTAATGTTCAGAAGAGATGTTTGATATTCTGATCGAGTGTAGGTAGGAGAGTGAGGACTAAAGCCAATGTCATTCAGAAGATGACAGCTTTGACTTAAATCCCAGAGTTGGAAAGTAAAGGAACCCAGGAAAACTAGACAAAATCATAATTCAATCAGTGGTAACTTTTCATATCACATTTTTAATAGTTAACTTACTGTGTGGCTTTGGACAAGTTAGGTAACTCTATGAATCCAGTTTCATCTCCAAAAGATCAAGATAATAATGACACCTACCACTTAGAATAGCTATGAAAATGACATGAGAAAGCTATGTAAAACACTGAATATATATATAACACCTGGCAATGGTGATTGTTTTATAGATATTCATTATTTTATATTAATATATATAATATAAAATAAATATAAATAATAAAGTACAAATGTGAGGTTTCCTGGTTTAGACTCACTTTACTTACCTTCAGAGCTATAAACAATATTAGGCTGTAAAACTTAGAAACAAAGTTATAATGCTTCTGTAAAGATTAACTTCATACATTCATTTATTCAACAAATATTTGTTTACTGAGTTGCAAAGAAGAACAAACCAGACATAGTCTCTGCCCTTATAAAAGTATATTTATGGGGCAGACAGATAATAAGAATACAAATAAAATAACTGCATTATGATAGGGGCAGTGAAGGAAATATAAATAACACTGTAATGGAAACTATCAATAGGCGAGACCCCTAGTTAAAATAAAATGATTAGGTAAGGGCTTTCTATGATATATTTAAGTTTAGGCATGAAGAATAAGAAGGAACCAGACATGAGAAGAACTTCTGGAACAGCCGTCTGGTGGAGAAAACAACTGCAAAACTACCATGGAGAGGAGTTTGGCAAGTTTAAAGAAGGGAGAGGACCAGAGTATTTGGACCACTGAATGACATGAAAAGGACGGGGGAAGGGAGGTGGTGCAGATCTAAAAGATCATAGCAAAGTTTAACTTTATTCAAATCACAAGAAGCCATCCAACTGTTTTAAGCAGGAGAGTGATGAGACTACTTTACGTTTGGAGATCAATTTGTATGGAGAATGGGTTGGCAGGGCATAAGAGGGAAAGCACAGAGACCAATTAGGAATGTCCTCACTTCCTTCTGCCTGCTGAAATGGTTTTTTCCTTCTAAATACAAAGAAAAAGTCACAGACCCCCATTCCACATAATTATAAGAAGTCCAGTATCCTTCCCAATATTTCACAAATATCTCAGAAATGGGGTCTGGGATGCTTAATTCTCCAGATACCTGTAACTCTCTCTTTGTCAGTTCCCTGTAAATCACTAAGCAAGGCTATGGTCACAGATGTTTACTCAGGGTGGATTAGTGGAGGAGAGGATTATAGCGAAGAAGAAGAAATAACCTTGACTACAAGATAGTAAGTAAAATACCTAGCATGCTTTGGCTACCCCTGCCCTGGGGACCCTTATTCTATATTTATCTCTTTTCTTTAAAAATCTGTCTTCTCTCTTCTCCAGGGTCCCAAGGACCCAACCCTCTTATGTCTCAGTCTACAAAGGGAAACACTAAAACTTCCTGTTTCTTTATTGGGCAAAATACTTTAAGCCACTTTGTGTTACTCACTCCCATCTAGAAAAATCCAGGCCTTTCTAGTAACATGTTTTTCCCAAGATGAAGTCTATCATTTCCTTAGAACTGACAACTGCTTTTTTTTTTTTTTTTTTTTTTTAGTATTTGTGTTGTTTTTTTTTGTTGAGACTTAGTCTTGCTCTTTTGCCTCGGCTGGAGTGCAGTGGCATCATCATAGCTCACCATAACCTCAAACTCCTGGGCTCAAGTGGTCCTCCTGCCTCAGCCTCCCAAGTAGCTGGGACTACAGGAGCATGCCACTATGCCTAGCTAATTTTTTCTATTCTACAGGGTCTCATTCTTGCTCAGGGTGGTCTTGAACTCTGGAGCTCAAGTGATCCTACTGCCTTGGCCTCTCAGAGTGCTAGGATTACAGGCATGAGCCACTGCTCCTGGTCTTAGTTTTATTTTAAGAGGGAATTTTTCCCCCTCTCCTTTACAGTTTGGAATACACAATTAAAATATGAAGTATCATAAATGATTTTGTTAAAACCATTCTAGAACTTCAACCACTTAATGAGTATTGTGCCTTTTTAACAATGAAAGATATTCCAATGATTAATGCCTATTTTGGACATCTTTTGTAATTGCTAAAAAAAACTTCTACCATATTACATTGACTTTTTCCAAGTACTCAGTAATTATTAGCTATCAGTCATCTCATATCTTTTATGCAAAAACAAATTGTACTTCAAAAATTTCCTCGAGTCTCTTGTTATTTATTTTTGGAAAGGCAATTACCCCCTAGCTACTTGGCTTCTATCCAGTAAAAACTATGGAGGCTTGTTAGAATGAGGAAAGTAAATGTGGGTCATCACAGCTTTTCTGTGATAATGGACAGTTTTTTGGATGGCAGTTATCATATAAGTCAGAGGGTAAGTGAAGAGAGCATTGTCCTGGAGTTGGACAAATCTAGGTTTCCTCCTGGCTCTGACAAGTACAAATTGTGATTTTGGGCATGTTACTAATGTCTTACACCCTTAGTTTCCTTATCTGTAAAACAGAAATAAAAAATTCCTCCCAGAGATATTATAATTAGGTGATGTAGATTAAACATGGGTTCATAGACAAGGATATATAGAATGAACTCTGCAAATACTAGCAGCCTTTCATTTCTGCTTTCCTCTCTTCACTTCTATTCCAACTCTCCAAATCTTTGGACTTCCAACTTCTGTTGGATATAGTTAAGGATTCATAGTAGTATATTGCAATTAAAAAAAATTTCTAATGGACAATCTTCTACTTTACAGAGGAAATTACCCAACATGGCCATATAAGAAAGGAGCCACTTGCAGTGCCTGCCACAATAATGACAAGTGTTTGGACAATCTCTGTGGTAAGTAAAAGAAACAATCTAACAATAGGACAATGTATGGGAACTACTATAACTTTCTACAGAATTAAGAATGCAAAGGTTTGTTTTATCCTAATAGCTATTTTCAAGGAAACTGGCATCAAATAGCAATCAAATCAATAGCTTACTGTTCTAGGAATAAATATATGGTTAATATAAATTTAAGAAAGCAAACCATATCTTTTTTGTTTTTTATTTTAAAAATATTAATGGGGTACAAATTTCTTTTTACATAGATAGCTTTTTATAATGCTTAAGTCAGTGCTATTAGTATGCTCATCATCAGAATAGTGTTCATTGTACCTGTTAGGTAGAGTTTTCTTTATACCTAACCTCCTGCCTCCTCCCTTGTCCCTCCATCTTGATTTCCAATGACTTTTACTTCTCTTTGTGCCCATGTGTGCCCATTGATTAATTCCAAATTATTAGAGAGTACATATGGTGTTTGCTTTTCCATTCCTGAGATACTTCACCTAGGATGATGGTCTCCAGTTCCATCCATATTGCTGCAAAAGACATTAATTTATTCCTTTCTATGGCTGAGTATTACTCCATGGTGTGTGGTGTGTGTGTGTGTGTGTGTGTGTGTGTGTGTGTGTGTGTGTATAGTTAATTTTGTTAATCCACTCATGAATTGATGGGAATTGGCCTTAGGTTGATTTCAAATCTTTATAATTGTGAATTGTGCTGCAATAAACATTCAAGTGCAGGTGTCTTTTTGATAAAATGACTTTTTCCTTTGGGTAGACACCCACTAGTGGGACTGTTGGGTCAAATGTTAAGTTATGTTTATTTCTTTGAGGAATCTCCGTGGAGGACTAATTTGCAGTCCCACAAACAGTGTACTAGCATTCCTTTCTCTCTATATACACACCAGTGTCCAATGTTCTTTGACTCTTTAATAATACTCACTCTGACAGGGATAAGGTGATAACTCATTGTAGTTTTAATTTGCATTTCCCTGATGATTAGTGATGTTGAGAATCTTTTCATATGTTTGTTGGCCGTTTGTCTCTCTTCTTTTGAAAAGCTTCTGTTCATGTCTTTTGTACACTTTTTAATGAGATAGATTATTCTTGCTGATTTGTTGGAGTTCTTTGTAGAGTCTGGATATTAGCCTTTATCTGATGTAGAGTTTGCAAATCTTTTCTCCCATTCTGTAGGTTGTCCATTTGTTCTCTTGATTATTTCCTTTGCTGTGCAAAAGCTTTTTAATTTAATCAAGTCCCATTTATTTTTGTTGTTGCTATAATTGTTGCTATAATTTTGTTGTTCCTTTGGGGTCTTAGGCATAGCTTTTTTGCCTAGGTCAATGTCTAGAAGAGTTTTTCCAGTATTTTCTTTTAGAATTTTTGTGATTTCATGTTTTACAGTTAAGTCTTTTATACATCTTGAATTAATTTTTATAAATGGTGAGAGATAGGGTTCCTGTTTCATTGTTCTGCATGTGTCTATCCAATTTTCCCAGCACCGTTTGTTAAATAGGGCTTCCATTCCCGAGTGTATGTTATTACCTACGCTGTCAAAGATCAGTTGATTGTAAGTAGGTGGTTTTATATCTGGGTTCTCTGTTCTGTTCCGTTGGTTTATGTTTCTATTTTTGTACCAATACCATGCTATTTTGGTTACTATTGCCTTGTAGTATAATTTGAAGTCTGGTAATGTAATACCTCCAGAATTGTTCCTTTTGCTTAAGGTTGTTTTGGGTATTCAGGCTCATTTTGTTTCCAAATGAAGCATAGAATTATTTTTTCTAGATCTATAAAATATGATGGTATTTTGATTTGGATTGAGTTGAATCTGTGTATCACTTTAGGTGCATTTTAACAATGTTGATTCTACCAATCCATAGCATGATATGCTTTTCCATTTGTTTGTGTCATCTGCAGTTTCTTTCCTCAATGCTTCAGTTTTCCTTGTAGAGGTCTTTCACTTCCTTAAGTATATTTCTAAGTATTTTATTTCCTTTGGAGCATTTGTGAATGGTACTGAGTTTTTGATTTGACTCTCAGTTGGACTGTTATTGGTATGTAGAAATGCTACTGAATTGAATACATTGTTTATGTAACATGACACTTTGCTGAATTTATTTATCAACTTCACAAGTCTCTTGATGGAATCTTTGGGATTATCTAGATACAAGACCACATCATCAGTGAAAAGCTGTAATTTGACCACCTCTTCCCCATTTGAATACGCTTTATCTCTTTCTCTTGTCTGATTGCTCTGCCTAGGACTTCAAGTACTATGTTGAACAGAAGTGGTGACTTGGGCACCCTTGTCTTCTTTCAGTTCTTAGGGAAAATGCTTTCAATTTTTCCCCATTCAGAATGATGCCGGCTATGGGTTTTTCATATATGGCCTTTATAATTTTGAGATACATTCCTTCTATGACAAGTTTGTTGAAGGTTTTTGTCTTGAAAGGGTGCTGGATTGTGTTGAATGCTTTTTCTGCATCTATTGAGATGATCATATGGTCTTTCTTTTTGTTTTAGTTTATGTGGTGAATCACATTTATTGATTTACGTATATCAAAGTACCCTTGCATCCCTTGGATGAAGCCCACTTGGTCACAGTGAATTTTTTTTTTTTTTTTGCTGTACTGTTGAATTAGGTTAGCTGATATTTTATTGGGGATTTTTGCATCTATATTTATAAGGGATATTGGTATGGAGTTTTCTTTTTTTGTTATGTCTTTTCCTGGCTTTGGGACCAAGGTGATACTGGCTTTGTAGAATTAGTTGTGGGGATTCCCTCCTTCTCAATGTTGTGGAATAATTTCTGTAGTAGGGGTACCAGCTCTTTGTAGGTCTGGTAGAATACTGCTGTGACTCCATCTGGTCTGGGACTCTTTTTGTTGTTGTTGGGAGATTTCCTATTACTGCTTTGATCCTGCTGCTCAGTATTGGTCAGTTCAGGAGTTCTGTTTCTTCCTGATTGAGTCTTGGGAAATTGTGTGTTTCCAGAAATTTGTCCATTTCCTCTATGCTTTCTCGTTTATGTGTATAGAGATTTTCATAGTATTCACAGGTGATATTTTATATTTCTGTGTTATCAGTTGTAATAACTCCTTTTTCAGTTCTGATTAAACTTATTTGGGTCCTTTCTTTTCTATTCCTAGTTAATCTAGCAATTTTGTTTATCTTTTCAAAGAACCAAGTTTTTGTTTCATTGATCCTTTCTGTTTTATATTTTCCATTTCATTTAGTTCTACTCTGACCTTTTTTATTTCTTCTGCTGGCTTTGGGTTTGGTTTGCTCATGCTTTTCCAGTCCCCTGAGATGTGACATTAGGTGGTTAATTTGTGATCTTTCTGTCTTTTTGACCTAGGCATTTTAATTCTATGAATTTTCCCCATAGGACTACTTTTGCTGAATCCCATAGATTTTGATAGCTTGTGCCCCCTTTGTCATGCGGTTTGAGGAATCACTTGATTTCTGTCTTACTTTCATCATTGACCCAATAATTGTTCCACAGGTTACTTAATATCTGTGATTTTGTGTAGAATTTAGTGTTTCTCTTAGAATTGATTTCTTGTTTTATTCTGCTCTGGTCTGAGAAGATATGTGATATGATTTTGATTTTCCTTAATTTGTTGAGTCATGTTTTGTGGCCTAATATATGATCAGTCTTGGAGAATGTCCCATGTGCTAATGAAAAGAATGTGTATTCAGTAGTTTTGGGATAGAATGTTCTGTAAATGTCTGTTAAGGTCAATGTGTTCTAAAGTCCCATTTAAGTCCAGTGTTTCTTTATTTTCTGCTTTGATTATCTGTCCAGTCATCAGTGTGGTGTTGAAGTCCCCGGCAATTATGATGCTACTGTTTATATCTTAGATCTAGTAGAATTTGCTTTTTGAGTCTGGGAGCTCATGTGTTAGGTGCATATATATTTAGGATTGTTATGTCTTCTTGTTGAATTGCTCCCTTTACCATTATATAATGACCATCTTTGTCTTTCTTTACCATTGTTGATTTAAAGTCAGTTTTATCTGATATGAGAACAGCTACACCTGCTTTGTTTTGGTTTCTGTTTTTGTGAAGTATTTTTTTCCATCCCTTCACCTTGAGTCTGTGTAAGTCCTTGTGGGTTAGATGTGTTTCCTGGAGTCAGCAGATACTTGGGTTGTATTTTTTCATTCATTCAGCAAGTGTATGTCTTTTGAACGGGGCATTCAGATTGTTAACATTGAGTGTTAGAATTGATATGTGAGAAGCCGTTCTGTTCATCATGTTAGGTAATACATTATTGCCTTGTTTTACCTCTTGTGCTATTGTTTTATATGAGCTGTGAGCTTTAACTTTTCGATGATTTCACATTGGTGGCTATATGTTGTACTGATCCATGTATAATGCAGTTCTGAGTATTTCCTGCAGAGCTGGTCTGGTCATAAGAAATTCCCTCAGTGTTTCCTTGTCTGGACAAGTCTTTATTTCACATTCATTTACAAAACTCAGTTTTGCAGGATACAAAATTTTCTAGGCTGCCAGTTCTGTTCGAGAAGACTGAAGATGGGTCCCCAATCCCTTACAGCTTGTAATGTCTCTGCTGAGAAGTCTACAGCTAGCCTAATGGGTTTTCTTTTGTAATTTACTTGATGTTTTGACCTCATAAGTCTTGGGAGTTCCTCTTTCATGTTGACTTTGGCCAGTCTGGTAACTAGATGTCTTGGTGATTCCCTCTTTGCAATAAATCTCCCAGATGTATGTTGAGCTTCTTGTATCTGAATGTCTAAATCTCTAGCAATACCAGAGAAGTTTTTCTCAATTATTCTCTCAAATAGGTTTTCCAGGCCTTGTGCTTTTTCTTCACCCTCAGGGATGCCTATGATTCTTATATATGGCCATTTTACATAATCTCATATTTCTCAAAGGCTTTGTTCTTCTCTAGTCTTTGTTCTTTATGTTTGCATTAATTCAAAAGAGTTGTCTTCAATCTCTGAAATTCTTTCTTCTGCCTGGTAGTATATTCTCAAAGCTTTCCACTGGGTTTTGTATTTCCTTAAGTGAATTTTTCATTTACAATTCTATTTTTTTAATATGTCTATCTCTTTAGTAAATTTTTCATTCATTTCCTGAATTCCTTTTCTGGTTTCTTGGAGTTGGTTTTCCATTTTCTCTTGAATTTCATTGAGGTTCTTTACAATCCATTTTTGGAATTCTTTATCTGTCATTTCAGTATTTTAATTTTGGTTGGGATCTACTGCTAGAGAGCTGGTGTGCCCCTTTGGGGATGTCCTTTCACTTTGATTCTTCATATTTCCAGAGTTCTTACACTGATTCCTTCTCATCTGGAGCAGCTGTCACTGCTTGTTTTTGGATTTTCTTTTGTTTTGATGGGTCTTTCCCCACCCTATTCACTGTTAAGGGTGTGTCTGTAGCATATGTTGGGTAAGGACCTTCACCTCTGCTTTTAGGTACTTTGATGGCAGCCTCTATTCTGGATGGGTACCTTGGTTACAGATATCCTTACTGTAGTTTTTTTCTCAGTTGCTAATTATTTGTAGGCTATAGCTCTGTGTGAGCAGAGTCCCTGTCTCTTGATGAGGGATAATGGAGGTCTTTGCAATCCTTTCTCTTTCCCCAGCCCTGTGGGCTTAACAGTGTGTATTATACTGGTATGCCCAGTTTAATCTCTGAGACAATAGGTGTTGCTTGTGGGTAAGAGTCAGTCACACACTACATAATTTAGTCAGTAAAAGTTGTAATGGGCTATACAAGTTGTCCTCCCTTCCAGTAGGTGGCACTTGCCAGAAAGAGTCAGCTACAGTGTTGTTTTTTGGAACTATGGCTCACTCTAGCCCCTCAGGAGAAGCACTCTAATGCCCCAGGTGATGAGCAGGGCCCTGGAACTTCCAGGGGATTCCTCATTCTCCACCACAGCAGAGGTGGGTGGAGGAGTGAGGGTGGACAGGGCTGAGTCAGGTGAGCCTGCCTTCCGGCTCCAAAAAGGCAAGAAAAGAGCTGTGTCAGCAGGGGTCAAGGGTCTACTTCCCCAGGGGCTGCTGGGGCTGAAGAGGACCCACCAAGACAGAAAGTCTGCCTGTGGGGGAGGGGCTGTCTGTGATTCACACACTGGCTGTCAGAAGTGAGTTTTGCTCTTCTCTCTGCTCCCCTGTCCCAAGGTCTCCTTCAGGCATCTGGCTGCAGGAAGGAGCTCAAACTAACTGAGTTCCCCAGCAATGGCTCTGTGGGGTAGGAGCTTCCCTGTCCAGGATTCCAACCCAGGCTGAAAGCATGGCTTTCATGTGGGGGGAGGGGTAGCCCACAAGTGCACTGCAGCTCGGACCCATACTGCATTCTCCTCTCAGTTCTGCCTGTGCAGGCTCCCTCACCTCCTGAAATTAGTTCACAAATCTCCCCTCCATGCCCCAGAGCAACATGATGCAGTCCTGGGGGTATGAGATCTAGCCTGAAAATCCTGTCCCCCAAGTTCAATCCCTGACCATGCCAGGGAGAAGCATGTTGGTCCCAAGTTGCTCATGGAATGCTCAAGCAGGTTTGATGTCCCTCTGCTTTGGGGTATGTTCCGCTTTGCTCTGCTGGAGCAGCCAGGTGAGAAGCACTGGGTAGGGCCAGCAGGCAGGGAACTCACAATCTGAACACCACTTGGCCCGCTGCAGGTCTTAAATAGGAAAGGTGTGAGCCCCTCTCTCTCTGGGAGCCTCGAGGTAGTGACATGCCAACAGAGGAGAAGCAGCCACTCCTGAGTCTTGGCTCAACTGTCCCTTGGGGTACTAGCGCTTCTCAGCAGCAGTGGGTGGGGAAGGGTCAAGGAAGGGGAGAAAATGGGTGTGAAAGGCAGAGAGCTGGCTATTCTAGCCCTCTTTGTCACTTTCGTCTGAAGATAGCCCGCCCAGAATGTCCAAGCTCTGGGATCACACAGATCTCCCCAGGACCCACTCGCCCAGGAGTGGGGAACCTGTGGCCCTCCAGATCCTCAAGTGTGGCAGTCCTGACTGAAGCCAGACGTCACAGAACAAATCTCTTTATTAAAAGGATTTGTTCTGTAAAATTTGGATTCAGTCAAAAGGCCGCACTGAAAGACACAGAAGGGCCCCTGTGGCTACTGCAGTCCGGGCCAGAGTTCGAAAATGTTTGTGTGGGAATGAACAACATGAAAACTGAGGGGCTAAAGCTCTCTAGAGAAGGACAAAGGTACATGCTGGGTGGAGAAGCAGTATGGCCCCCACCCTCTCGGCTCAGGTCTGTGGTGATGGGAAGTGACCCCAAGGGGGCTGGCAGCTTGGTGCTTTGTCCTCAAGAAGCTCCCAGTTCACTGGTGGCAGCAGCTTTTGGGCTCATGAGGGTACAAAAGCTCTCCAGCAGTTTGGGAGACTGCTGACTTCCAGAGGTATGAGGGAAGGAGAAACAAAACTCCTACCTACGCTTTCCACTGGACTCCAAGCCTCACAGGAGTTGAGCTCTGCCAGGTAATTAAGACTTTTGATAGCAAATGCCCTGTTGATGACTTAGTGACATACCGTAATGGATGAAAGAGGTCACTGCCTCGTTATAACTGACTCATCATATAGTATCATTCTTCTCAGGGAGGAATTTATTTTCAGGAAAATAATAAATTGCTGACATTACTTCTAATATTTATTTAAATTTTAATTGTATTATCTGCTAGTTATAGAATGTAAAATGAAATGATTTTTTATTTATAGTAGTGATATAGTTTACATAAAAGGTTTACATATAAAGTTTATATAAAACTCAAAAATACCAAATTAGTTCGTTCAGTACAAAACTTGAATAATTAACCTTTGAAAATCACTGCAGCAAAGCCAAAGCAATAGTTAATGGTTATAACTAAAGACTTGTTTTTTAAAATAAAAGCTGCACCTGTACCTACTGTTAATTTTTTCTTTCTTCTCCTTGACTTTTACAGTTAACCCACAGCGAGATAAAGTCACACGTACGTACATAAATCTTAAAGTGAGTCATTAAAAGCTATGTGAATTACGTCGCTGCATTGTAAGAAACGAAGTCTAAGAGGATATTCTATGTTTGTTTCACAGGTTACTACTCTGTTGTGTATCCAGGCTGGCCCATATCTTCACGTAACAGATACACTTCTCTCTTTCTCATTGTCAGTGCAATAATTCGGCTACTATCTGTTATAATTACCATTTTCGTAAAGCACAAATACCCTAATTTAGTTCTTTTGGACTAATACAATCGGGGGGAAAAAACTTCATTCATATATGGCTTTTTTAAACCAGTAACAATTGGGCGTATTCAGACAAAAAAATGTTACTGCAATAAACCCTTATTTAAGAGAAGAAACTGTTCAACTTCCTAATGCTACTGGATAAACTCATATTTGTTTACTTTCCATTTTTCTATGGATAAGCACTGTTTTTAGGCTGCCACAGCTGGACTTTCAGTAATCAATCTAGGCCATGTTTCAGCTTCCAAATCTGCAAGATAGATTTAGGTGATTCTAATTTTCCCTGCTCTCTTGTAATTTGATGTCTTGCTGGTTTCAAAATAGTAACTGAAGGATTTGATTTCAGAGGCCTTAATGTTCTGCTTGTGAGGTGTTTAATTTTGGAATAAAACAATTGTAAAAAGGGATTAACCTACATATTTACTTACCATCATTAGAAAGAGAGAGGCCATTGAAAAATTAGTATTTATTTTCCTGAAAACCAAATGCTGGGACATTATTACAATGGTCACATTTAAAAAAAATTTATATATAAAAAAATCAAGCAAAACTTGCCTGGAACTGATTAGGTAGGTACAATGTATACAATACATATCACTTTCTAGTATACAATAATTTATAAAGAACACTATTAAAACTCAGGAAAAAAGTGATCCTTCTCACAAATAAGGCAACTAATGCCCTAGTACCTCAAAATCCTTTACAAAAGGAGATAGCTTAAGTTGTATTTAAGGGGATTTTTTGTTTACTTTTTTGTCTTCTTTTTCTTTTCATCTGCTTCCATCTTAAGCTTAACTTCCTCAGCTGTAAGAGCTCCCAGCTTCTTATTCTTTGCTTTCTTAACCTTTTCCTTGATGGTGGCCACATCAATTTTAGTTTCAGTGGAAGCTAGATGAATTAAAAACACAATATATGTAATTCTTTACCAAATAAAACATAAAGAATACATGTTGACAATAATTTCAAGGTACTATTATTGAAAGATCATCTTAAAAAACACCTCCCTAAAAGAAATTTCTTCAAACTAAGAAATACAGAACTTTAACAATTTGAACCAATTACTGGATTGTTACTGGATTCAACTATATTAAAACTATTTTTTCTTTAATCTTGAGATTAGGTTTTTTTTTACTTATATTCTTTTCCATAGTTTGGAATTCTAGAGTACTCATTAATATAATCTTCCATCTTGTACACTAAAATAATTTAAAATTACATTTCATGAAGAATATTACATATAGCCCTTCTAGCTTCAGTAATTTTAATTAGCTAACCACAAAACTACAGGTCAAATCTATCAAAACGAAAACTTAATTCAATGAATGACTAGCAGTATTTAACAAGATTTTGATAATAAAGACAATTATCTGAGAGCATCTAAAGGTCCTCCTAATAGAATCCAACCATCTAATCAATGCCAAAAGTGTGAACAAAACAGAGAAAGGAAGTACTGAAAAAAACTCAATTTTTTCTCATCAAACTACCCAGCAACTTGAGGAGCACAGAGGTGTAAGGCCTCCACTTTACATTCTTACAGACCCAGCTTGACTAACTATTGAGTGCCTTCAGAACACTTAATTGACACATTATACAAACTGGAAATTATAATGCTTATGACATTTTTTATATAACCATTGTTAATGCTATTAACACTAAAGCAATATAAGATAATAAGATAATAATGTGTTATATCTGTTTCTGACAATAGCTTATGTACAACATTGCTGTTGAGCCCCTTCCCCTCAATGTGCCAATGTTCACTTTGGAAAGTTACTTTAGGAGTACAAGTGTTACCACAGGGGGAAAAATGCAAAAGGGAAGAGGATATATCAGAATGAGGATAGAAATGGAGAAGAAAGGGCAAAGAGTATTTCTTTTAGTTTCTTTTTAGTAGCCCTTAAATACCTTCCTGTGGTAATTTTGTCAGCATCCTTTAGTCCAAGGTGATGAGAAATCTATGTTAACACAGACGCCAAACTTTAAGCCACTGATCACAAATAAAAAAAAAAAAAAAGCATAACTTCTGATAAGCCCTCTTTGAGAGGCATGATAGTAGAGCTCAGGGATCTTACTGCTCTGGGTTTGTATCTTTCTCTACAAAGTGTCTTTCCCAAGCACAGGTCAGAGGTTAGGGGAGGACTGTTACTCTGAAATAGGTATTAGTTGCTACTAAAGTATAAATCACCTTTTGTCCCTAGGATCAGTACTTAATAAAATGCTGAAAGAACTTTCAGAGATTCAGACAAATTCACTCTATGGGTTCACTTTTCATAGACAGTGGACTTTAATATCATATTAAGAGTTAAAAACAAGCGTTACCTTCCTTAAGTTTCACAACTGGTTTTTCTTTAGGTGGAATAAAAGCTTTGTTTCTTTCCTCTTGTCTCTTACTGAGAGCTTCTGCTTGTTTAGCCTATATTATTAAGAAGAAGTACATTAGTGAAACACAAGTCATAGTTAAATAAGAATTCAAGTGTCTATGATATTGCTATTAATGCTGTGAGCTAGACATAAAGAGCCTTACCTTTATTGCCTCCATTTTCTGTCGCTTCTTCTGATGTGCCTTCAAAAAGTATTCACCGCTGGCCAATTCTTTATCAATCTGTTGAAAACAGTGTTTACAATTACATAAGTCATTTTCTAAGAAAGTCACAATATCCTTAGGGTAAAACCAGTGGAAGCAAAACACTGATTAATTCGTAAAGGTAGCGACATTAAAAAAAGGAAATGTACTCCAAGCTGAGGGGAATACATGCACAGAAGCAGGAAAGTAGGAAATTAGGTGATGTGTTCATGGACTACAAACCAGAATAGTTTAGGTAGGATGGAAAGTCAATGTTTTGGAAAAGTGTGAGAAGAAATTGGAAGGACAGTTTTTGGGAAATTTCGAGAAGCCTGAAAGCCTGGCAAAAGAAGTAGAATGTCACTTGACGATGTCCAAGAAGAGTGAAGAGACCAAAGCAGCATTTTAATAAGGTACAAAAGAATGGAGAAAAAAATAAAAGCCTGGAATAAACGTAGTGGCATGCAGAATGAAAAGCAAGAATTGTCAGGATTTAGTGAGTAATCAGAGAAAGCAACAGCTTATTCATTGAATATACGGTAAAAACATATAATGTATACAATTGATCTCCTACTTACATAGCATTGCTATACTGAAAGCACTGTTCCAAGTTCTACAATTACTAACTGATTTAATCTTCTATAACAATTCTTTGAGATAAGTCTTATTACCCCCATTTTACATATGGGGAAATCAAGGCATGATGGGATAACTTGCCCACAGTCACATAGTGAATAAGCATCAGAAGAAGTCAACTGAAACACTGTCATTTCAAGATGTTTACAGAGGTAGGGAAGAAAGACAAGTCAATTACTAACTACAGGACAGGGCTATAAGAGGTATGGCAGGTGTTATGGAAGCATGGTTTAATCACTCCCCTTTTCCCCAACTACTATCAGTTTCCTTCTGGTCTCTCTTTCCTTTCCAGAGTAGACTCCATGATCCAACACTGCCATTGTTTTTTCATCATGATTATCGTCATGGCTCCCTTTTGACCTATCATCAAACCTTCCTTAAAAACTCCAAACACAGGGCTGTGGAGGAAAAAAGATGGTAGACAGAAAGGTATGGATTTACATGCCGAGCAGAAAGAATTACTAGAGAGGGAAGACTTTAAGATACAGCCAAGGGAGGGAATAATGAAGCAAGAGTCCTCAGGAGATAGGCGAAGATGGAATTCAAAGAACAGGAAAGAGTTGATGTAGATGGAGGAAAAATTACAGGTGAGAGAAGAAGTTTTGAGGAAGTTCTTGTCTGATGGTCTCAAATATTTCAGAGTAAAGTAAAATGCAATGATATCTGCTAAAGGTAAGAGGGTACTTAAGAGGACTCATATAATTGTCAGATAATATTGAAGACCTATCCGAGGCTGGAAACATGAATTTTTAGTGGATTTAATCTGAAGATAGGGCTTTCTCTAGCTTAGTTTGTTAGCCACATTATGGGAAAGAAGTCCAGTTTTTGGACTGATCCAAGTTTTAGAGTTTTGCTGGGATGGTGTGATAGAAGGAAAAAGGAACACGAAAGAAAATAAGTGACGGGCAAGAGAGAAAGGGAAATTTTGGTCATGATGGGACAGGAAATGAAGTGGAAGACAGTTGAAAAAATGGAAGGGATTTATATCTTAGAAAAAGCGTGGACATTAGAATTTAAGATTTCAGAACTGGAATAGTCATAGAGCACATGGTCATAAGAATGCTGCTAAAGCAGAGTACTGTGGGTTAAACTGTTGAATTTTTTACCCGTGGATCCGTGGGACATTTACAGTAGTGACAGACACCTACCACACCTTGATGCTGTTTACAATATGAAGGTCCTATTCCCCACACCTGTGTGCTCAGCTCAAAATACGCCTATTTACACTTACCGTTCTTCTATCTCTATACACACACACTCCATCTAAAATACTCTCAATAAAGTTTCTGACAAAATAGATTAAAACGGTTTCTCTCTCATATAAAGTTCAACATTTTAGTACTAACCTGACTTTCTGGCTGTGGTGGTGGGAATGGTGTATATTCTTTCTTAACAGTTTTTTTCTTTGGTTCCTTGCGTTTATTCAAATTTTTGTGTTTGAACTGTGGCAAAAATCTTTCCCAACTTTGTGATCGTAATTCAGAATCTTTTGCCAACTCTCTTTTAATCATTAAGGTCTTTAGTCATGCAACATATAAAAAAAGTAAAAATTTTTAATTTCAGAAGTCACACATTTGTCAAACTAAGACATTATAAATATTGCTTCTATAAATGATAAATGAACAGTTCCTAGTGTCTTCAGTGGAACTAAACTTATTCTTTAAACAAAAAGATATGTGATCTCAAATGTGTAATTAACCAAACATCAAAAACCATTAGAAAGCTAGATTAAGAAATGTAGATTAAAATAAAAAGGTGAAAATGAAGGTAACTCGGCTTTTCAATCATGGTTTCATTAAAACCTTTAAACCTTTAAAAACTTAATAGCAGACAGTGTTGCTAATTAGCTGGTAGCCACTGAATTATCACAGGAAGAGACGAAAGTAGAATAAACTTTTCCATGATTAGACAGAAAACAACATTTTCACATTTTCCTCACTCCATTTGAATTTTACAGACATTGGCACATCAAAGAACGCAAACCAGGCATCAGATGCACGACTTTCTTTTTATCTGTAATGTTCCAATGTAACTCAAAATCACTTCATCCTAATCCAATGGTGACCTTTTAACTTTTTATCAAATTAAAGTGAGATGCTCAACAAATATCCATCATAACACAGCTCACTATACCATGCTTACATTTCCAAGTACAATCACAAACTTTGTGCACATGGAAATATAACAGAACTCTTCAAAAGGGCTACAATTTGAATGTTAAGTTTCAAAAAAAGGTTGTAATGCAACCTGAGATAGTCCTGATTTTATTTAATAGAAAAAGGCAGAATTCTGAAAGATTGTATCTTTAAATATAACACATGGATTCATAATCTAAGAAAACTGGGCTGATATCATCTACAACAAATTCTGTAAAGCTTAATTTGTTTCAGAACTATACGTTACAGTATCCCCTTCAATAGTTTTCACGCTTTGCTCTATGGAGATCTAAGCTTTCAAGGAAGTAATAACAGGACTAGGGTAGAGTTCATTGGGCCGGATTCTACCTCTAATTCACCCAAAATAGCTCTGCTTTATCTGTTTTGTATACTAGACTTTCATAAAACGTTTAATTTCAAGAAAGGTTTCCACAGCTAAAGTAGTTTGACAACCACTGGTATAATAATATATGATTGATACTCACTTTAATGTTATAAATTGGATGAATATTCTTCATAGTATCTAGAACTACTTTTCGCACCTGAAATTTGCAAAAGAAAATAAATTTGTCACTTATAAAGATTTTAATAAACTGGGTAGAAGAGGATTAATATCAATATATTGTAAAACAGCCTATAAATCAGGGAGTGGCTAGCAAATTGTACGCAGTAGTTCCTTCAACTGCTCTAACTGGCTTCTAGTTCTTTCATAAGAATAGTCAACCTCCCTTGAATAAGATGAAGTTTCTCAACTACTCCTAAAGTGTGGTTCATAGAACTCATAGAACACTCTGGATCTATGCAATTTACTGGAAGAGGGCTGGATTCAGAGTTGGAAAGTGTGGGCTCAAATACTGGGACTGCCACTTCACATAGGGCAGTCATTTAATTTTCCTGTTTCATCTTTCTCATTTATAAACTATATACCTCAAAAATTTGTTATAGAATATTAATATATTTTAAAGACTTTAAAACTATAAAGTATTCAAAATATATAAGTTATTACTGCGTCATGAGAAAAGGGCAATTTATGAGAAAGAGAGCCAACAGAATCACTATTAAAGGCCCTGAAAGGAAGCACAACCTCCCAGCCAGATCCTTGACAACAGCAGCACCAAAAGGAGTTAATAGAAATAGTATCTGCAACACAGATTTTCTCATAACATTTAACAACTTAAAGAAAGTGCTCATGAAAACATTAAACATTATACTAAAATTCAAACAAAAGTATTAATAAATATATCTTGAAGAAAAGTTTTTAGAGTCTGACCTCTACTGGCTATTCACATTGCTGCAAATAACTAGATCTCTGCTCAATTTTCCAATCATTTGAGCACATTTAACTAACTATACCATGTTTCTCATATGTATTGCAGACTAAAGATCTTAAATGCCCATTTATATTTTGTAGTGGGAGGAGTGATAATGCACAGACCTCCTAATTCAGAGATGGATGTCTCCACAGTAGCCAAAGGTTGGCAATAATACATTAGGGTCCAGAAGTGATCATTCCTTCAAATTACATGACCTACAAAGTATTTACTAATTGGATATCAAACAAATAACATTCTTAAAAAAAAAAGAAATATATTATCCAATGAACTATATTATAACCAAATTAGTTTGCTTTCTACTGAAAATTGAAGGTAATAAATTATTCTCACCTCTTTTAAGCCACTAAAAGGTCCAATGGCTGAAACTGTGTTTCCCTGAACCATAATGTAACAGTTCGTTAAGAGTTCCAATGCCTATATCAAAATATAAGAAGTTAAAATTCAGTACCCAAAAAATTAATGATCGAGGAGGACACTTAAGTTTTCCACTGACAAAAAGTACCTTCAATGTAGATCCTTTGGGACCAATAAGCCGTTGTCTTCTTTTTACAAATCTTTCTTTATTTCTTACTAAAGAACCTATTTTAATTATGTCACATGCAATATCATCCTGAAGAATTCGTACTGCCTTTTGGAAAGATAAAAATACTCTATCAGTATTCTTTACAGTTACGTTTATTTTCCAAGCCCAGGCTAATGATATCTAAGTGCAAACATAAAAACTTGATGGTGGAAGGAAGGGACGAAGAGAAAGATGCAGTGACATAGGTTGTCTAATGTTGATGCAAATACAACAAAAAATAAAAAAAGTCTCTGTAATTCTAGATTTACCTGTTCAAATGAAACACTTCTTGCTAACAGTTTTATTAGATCTCGGGCCCTAATGATGATATATGGATCAAAAGTCTTCTTTGTAGTACAAACAGTCATACTGCCCTCAATCAGGTCCAGAGTTGCATTAATGTGCTACAAAAAGAAGGAAAAAGCAAACAAGCAGTTACCCAAAAATGAATTCACTTTTAAATAATTCTATAGCCTCTCCTAACCAAACAGTTAATTTCTGTGCCATGAAGCCATCTCTCTAATCCTGTCAATTACCTACCTGAAGAAACTAGGTAAATTAATTAATGAATATTTAATTACTTCCCTACTTTACCGAATATAAGAAACTGGAGCAATTGAAACCATTTATACTTGGTTTTAGAATACTTTGTACTTATCGGAATACAGAATATCTCCAGTTTACAAAATATAAATCAGTCCAAATGAGGCCACACTTAAGACCTGATTAAGGTAAAAACGTAAAGCTGTATAGCTTCCCTTTTCTGGACCCAGCTCCAATCTTCAGTATGCTTCCTTGCATGAGAATTGACTTTCCTTTTCAAACTTTCTTCTAGCTGGTTAGGGGGCTAAATACAAAGTAGATACAAATTATCATTAAGTTCAGAAATAATTAGAAAAATTAAGCATTAATTTTCAATAGGAAGAACCAGATTTCAATAAAGCAAATAAAAATGCTCTTTTCTCACTTGTGAGCATAATCTGAAGAATATTTCACATAGTGAGTGTTGAACAATTCAACATATGGTTGGATCTTTCTATGAGTTTACAAGAAAAAAATATTGAGTTCAATCCCAGATACAGCTGTAAAACACAGCCTGCAGCTGGCTGAGCCACCTAAGCCCCAAAGGCACAATCCATTCTAGAGCAGTCGCACAGTGAGAAATCCATTTTATATCACCACCTACTATACACACACACACACACACACAATTGAACCAATAGCTTCATAAAATGGTATTTATCTTTACCACATGTGATACATTGATTTTTTTATGGCTAAATATAGCCATTAAAAATTGACTTCTCAATCCACTAACGGTTTTCAATCCCCAATTTGAAAAACAAAAACAAACACATTGCTCTAAGGGTATGGCAGCAGCAATGAATAGGGGAAAGTTGGCCACATCCACATCTTTGATTCAATACAAGAAGGTAAGTAATTAGTCAGGAACATGACTTAGCCACAACTGGACAGGTACATCGTAACTATCATGGTCTAGAGTAGGCATTCTGAAATTTGGACTTCACAGTTGAGTTTCAGAGAGTATGTGAAATTGCTCAAATATTAAATGTATGCAAATTTTTCAAAGTAATTACTCACAAAATTAAAAAAAAAACATTATAAATATAAGAATAAAGCTTACCTAAACTTTAAAATACCAAAGGAACTAAATTAACCAGGTACGCTAGTACCTTTAAAAAAAAAAATCCATCAGCATACATACAAGTACTTGAAAGTAAAGGCATAAGTAAGAGCAAAATCTCAAAGGAATGTATAAAACATGCATACGTGTTCATTCAAGGCTTTCTGCACCAATGGCCAACACTCTTTCAAGTAAGCCTCTCTATATTTTGGGAACAAAGTTGCAAAACTGCTCTCCTCCAAGAGTCCTCTGGGATTGTCCTCCTTGGAAAAAGGTGGTTCCTTCCAACCATCAGGAACAGTGAGGAGTTCTGATTCATCTACAAAGGGGAAAAATTTATACATCACATTTTAACTGTCTTTGGGACACTTTACAAACATTGTATACACACATTCACAAGCTTCCTAATACTCCTTGCATTTCCTCTTCCTCTGCTTTTTATATTATTCCACAAAGAACATGCCTCTGTCACTATCATTGACACACTGTATTAAAATTATCTGTACATGTTTCAGTTGCCTCATAAGACAAAAGTTCTTTAAGGGCAGGACCCTCCTTTTTGTATTCACACTAGTTGGCATATGCCTAGCAGAGAGTGGATACTCAAGAAACTTCTATTGCAGTACACTACCACAGAGTTGAAGATTCAAATACCACTTTGTTTACTACTTTTAATTAATTAATTTTTATTATTTTTAAATATAATTAACCTTTCTGATTTTCCTGGAGTGGAACCTGGGTACATATGTATATATATTTGCTTGCATAAAACTTCTAAGCTGATTCCAGCATACACTTTTACTTAATCACTGATACAGTATTCTAGGTTTTCCAAAGAGCTTTCAGTGCCTTATTTCTATATACCTTTCATGACAACTATGAAAGGTAGAAAGAACTAGTATGATTATTCCCATTTTAAGGAGATACTCAGTCCAAAAAAGCCTAAGGGGACACAAAGCTGACTCAGTCTGGCTCCTAAGGGTCATAAATTATCTCCTGCATCATTTAAATTTTAAGAATTCCTTAAATCCAACAGCTGTATTCTAATTCAGTTCTACTCAACGGTATGATCCATAGACCTGCAGCATCAACATAAACTGGAAGTTTGTTAGAAATGCAATTCTTGGGTCCCACCCTGGACATACTGAATCAGAATCTCTGGGATGAGGGACAGGAGTACAAGTTTTAACATTCTCATCAGGATATTTTTAAGCACAGTAAAGTTTGAAAAGCAGGTCTTTAGCGCATGTTATCAACTCCAGTCAGGTAAGCTTTCCTTCTGTTTCTTACACTCACATCCACTTTGCTATATCTAGTTCAAATAACAGACAATTAGCTAGTTTTCATATAGTACTTGCTCTCCAATAACCTTTAAAAAACTCAAATTCTAAAACCGTGATTACTTAAAATGCATATGTGACCAAGTCCCTATCCAATTCAAACACTTCAATGGCTATGACTCAATTAAAAAAGTCACACCCCAACTCGGGGGAAAAAATACTGGCAAAAGAAATAAACAGGAGTTTCACAATAGAGAAGTACAAATAGTCCAAAAATGTGTAAAAAGATGTCCAGCTTCATAGGTAACCAGAAAAGTACAAATTAAAACCCAATCAGATACCATTCCACACCCATTAGAATGACAAATTATTTCTAAATTCACATAATATCAAGTCTTAGTGTGGCTATAGAACAATGAGACTTCTCATCCACTGCTAGAGGAGTCAAAATTGGCACAATTCCTTTGGAAAAAAGTTAGCATTACTTACACACACATTACACTGTAGTGATTTCAATCCTATGTTTATAACCTAGAGAAACTCTTGAACATGTTAACCAGAAGACATGTACAAAGATGTTTATAGCAGCACTGTTTATATTAATAATAGCAAGCAATGGGAGCAATCCAAATATCCACCAATGACAGAATGAAAAAATAAATTGGGGTATATTAATACAAGGGAACACCATATAGTAAAGAATAAAACTACACCTACAAGTATCACCTGGTTGAATAAAAAAAACAAAGCCAATCCTAAGAAGCAAAACACAGAAGGAGCCAGGTTCACTGGCCCACACCTGTAACCCCCTGGAGGAGGATCCCTTGAGGTCAGGAGTTGGAGACCAGCCTGAGCAAGAGGAAGAGACCCCATCTCTACATAAAATAGAAAAATTTGCGAGGCATGGTGGGGCGCACCTGCAGTCCCAGCTACTCGGGAGCCTCCATCATTTGAACCCAGGAGTTTAGGGTGCACTTAACTATGAGGACGCCACTACACTCTAGTCTGGGAGACAGAGCGAGACTCTGCCGCCTCCCCCCCAAAAAATACAGAAAAATGCATACAGTCCGCTTTCATGCATATAAAATTCAAAAAGAGGCAAAATTGAACCACTTTGTGACCATGAAAAAAGTGAACAGAACGCCCAACATGATTCAGAATGGTTATTTCAGATATTAGAAAGGAAAATATGATTTGAGAGGTGTACGTTGGGAGCTTGGAGTGTACAGTAATGCTCTATTCTACTTAATGGTCTGAGTGCTAGCTTCTCACGTGATTTTATTCTTTAAACTACATATACACTGTATTCGTTATGTACATAATTTTTAAAAAAGCAAAACCAAAAAACTTTAATATCTTCCCAATGCATCTAGAATGAAAGTTCAAGGTTTTAACACTTCCTATAATGCTCTAACCTCTCTTCCTGTCATTCATACTGATGAAAATGGGTAAAACCAGACTACAATGCAAGAGAGCAATTAAAAAGTAGGGCAGTATAAAGAGCAAAAGCTGTATCGTCTAATATTTTAGCAATCTGACAAACAGGCGTAACTGACAAATGTTCCAAAATTTCTCTACTAACTGACAAACTTCAGCTAAGGGCATGTCAGATATTTCCTTTCCCCATGTCACTGTCTCAGTCCATTTTGAGCATTCACTGTGGTGCATAATGACTATCCATTACCATCTCATCCTATTCTTCATTCTGTAAACGACTTTCAGTCAAAGGAGCGCTGTAAGGTTACGCAGCGCCCGCCGCAATTTCTTAACCCTCATCCTTTTACATAACACAGATTGGGCAACAGCTACACTTTGGGAGGCCGTTAGCAAAAGCAATGAGTTAGGAACACGTGAGCGGCACCAAATAGGCCAGTTGTTCCCGGGACCCAGCCAACACCTCCAGTCATCAGCAATTACACAGGTACTCTACACAGAACGAGCTCCAGGTGTCTATATACATGCACAGCCAACGACAGAAAAAAATCGCAACTGAATATCCACAAACCCCAGGCTTCGGATCTCACACGACATCACCTTGGTTCTCCGGCTTTGGCTTCCGGTTGCGAAATTCACTCTTTCCAGCCGCTTTGTCCGGCTTGTCCAGCGAGGAAGACGCCATTTTCAAATTGCTTCCGGTGGTACCGGAAATGAGACTGTGCTTAAATCCCCCCGGCTAAAATCGCTGCACTCAAAATGAGTTCCGCAGAACGCAGACGAGGAGATCTGCGCAGTCTCTGTGCGTACGTACGCACGCTAAAGCCCGCGTATTTGCACAAACTAAAACGCTTCTCATATGTGGCCAATGGAGAGCGGGAGACTTCTTTCCCAGAAATCACTGCAACCACGGAGTTTGACTGCATGCTGGGAATTGTAGTTTAGCAGTATGATGTTCATAGTCATTTTGTCGCGGTTTTATGCTCTAACCTGCAACGCTGGACTGCAGAGTTTGGCCACGGAGTGCAACCAGACTATCATTGATGTCACTCATTGATTCATTCGATAAATATTTATATGATTAAGCGTTGGGAGACGGTACAATACTAGAAAACAATGTATGTAGTCCTTGAGGGCAAGAAATGACTTAATAGCTACTACTTACTGAACAGAGACTAGTTTTTTTCCAGCATCTTATTTACATTATTTCTAACCCTTAAAAATATTAAAACAAACAGAACTCTGTGAGATCGATAATTTTGTGGAATGTAAATTTTCAAAGTCCTTGTTAATGATGGTAATTTTCTAGGGTGTTGGTATTCCTAAGTCAGAGGGATAGTAATTAAGCAATAGTTCTGAAGTATTTCAAATAGCCTAAGATTTTCCAAAATGTCTAACTCCTGACCATCCCCAACATTGCATATGGCTAGCTTCAAGATGTGCGGAGAGAAGCCAGGCTGGTGCCCTGGGCCTGTAGTCCCAGCTACTTGGGAGACTGAGGAAGGAGAATTGCTTGAGCCCAGAAGTTTGAGGTTGCAGTGAGCTATGATGACATCACTGTACTCTAACCTGGGTAACAGAGCAAGAACCTGTCTCAAAAAAAAAAAAAAAAAAAGAATTATAATAATAATTGAGTGCTAAGATTCTTAAAGCCCTCTCGGCCCCCTATTACAGATGATACCACACCAACCCTGTCTTGTCAGATTTCCAGAGGAAAAGGTTTTTCAGGCTCCTACAGTAATTTATTTTGTATTAAGTGACTCTTTCACTTGCCTAATTAAAAAATCCTCATGTTAACCAACCAAATACACAATGTAAAACTGAATCCATATGACTGGAAGTTAAATGAATTTTTTTAAAAAATCTGCCTCTTACCTTTCAGGAGCTAATGATCTAACAAAAGATGGTATCATAGTTAGGAGTAGGGAGTAATCTTATATATGGGATGTAAAAACCTTTATTAAAAAATAAATCCAACAACAAAAATCTCTAATTTGAAAATTATTTAATTATAGTTAATTAAGTAATATTAATCCTATGCTAAGGGATAAATACAATTGTAAGACATATAGTACTTATTCCTTGATGAAAATATGAGATAAAAATATAGCAACATATTAAATTGAAGCTGGCAATTACAATATATAAAGTTAAATTAATGGAAGAAACTTTAATTACATATGACTGAGAGGCTGAAACTTTTCCTCAATACATATAAATAATTTTTTTTTCAGGTTTAAAACAGCTTCTGATTCTTAAAGACTTATTCATTTAGTGAATTTCCATATTTTGGCTTTAAAAGCAGGAATGGTACTTTTATATACTTACTAAAAATTAAAATAACAAATTGAGAACAATGTTTCAACAATTTCTTTAGACTATGTTTTAAACAATTTTGAAGGAAAATTTTAAAAACAAACTAATTGTAATGCTATGGAATAGGTAAATTCTGAAATTAATTCAGCTAATTCTTCTAAGAATTAAACATAACCAGGATTACATTTAAATGATTATGAACTTTTAAAACCTCTAAACACATTGGGAAGATCCATCGGCCTAGTCAAAGAATTTTTGAAGAAGACCCCCAAAACAATCACCGTAGCAACAAAAATAGACAAATGAGATCTGATCAAATTAAAAAGCTTTTGTACTGCCAAGGAAACTATCATTAGAGTAAATAGACAGCCTACAGAATGGGAGAAAATATTTGTTCTCTACACATCCAATAAAGGGCTGATAACAAGAATCTATCTAGAACTTAAAAAAAATCAACAAGAAAAAATCAAACAACCCCATCAATAAGTGGGCAAAGGAAATGATCAGAAACTTCTCAAAAGAAGACAAAATAATGGCTAGCAAACATATAAAAAAATGCTCAACATCTCTAATCATTAGAGAAATGCAAATCAAAACCACAATGAGGGCGGGGCGTGATGGCTCACACCTGTAATCCTAGCACTTTGAGAGGCCCAGGCGGGCGGATTGTTTGAGCTCAGGAGTTTGAAACCAGCCTGAGCAAGAGCGAGACCCCATCTCTACTAAAAATAGAAAGAAATTAATCGGACAACTAAAAATATACAGAAAAAATTAGCCGGGCACGGTGGCGCATGCCTGTAGTCCCAGCTACTCGGGAGGCTGAGGCAGGAGGATTGCTTGAGCCCAGGAGTGTGAGGTTGCTGTGAGCTAGGCTGACTCCACGGCACTCACTCTAGCCCGGGCAAAAGAGTGAGACTCTGTCTCAAAAAAAAAAAAAAACCACAATGAGATATCACCTAACCCCAGTGAGATTGACCTCTATCAAAAAAATCCCAAAACAACAAATGCTAGCGAGAATGTAGAGAGACAGGAATGCTCTTACACTGCTGGTGGGACTGCAGATTAGTGCGACCTCTGTGGAAAAGAATTTTGAGAAACCTCAAAGAGCTAAAAATAGAAATACCATTCGATCCAGAAATAGCACAATTAGGCATCTACCCAAAAGAGCAAAAGACATTCTGTAATAAAGACATCTGCACCCGAATGTTTTTGGCAGCACAATTCACTATTGCAAGGATGTGGAAACAACCCAAGTGCCCGTCAATTCATGAGTGGATTATTAAAATTTGGTATATGTATACAATGGAATATTAATCATAAGAAATGACAGTGATCTAGAACCTCTTATACTTTCCTGGATTAAATTTAAGCCCATTATCCAAAGTGAGGCACCACAAGAGCAGAAGAATGGGCTCCACTTGTACTCGCCATCAAATTGGTACTAACTGATCAACACTAGGGTGATCACATGGCAGAAATACTCTCCAGGGATTAGGGGGATGGGGGGTAAATCTGCAACTAAAGGACACGGGGAGCATTGTAGGGGGGAAGGGCATGCCTTTAACCCGCACTTGGGTGAGGCAAAGACATAAAGTGTAACCATAATGTTTGTGCCCTCACAATACCCTGAAATAAAAAAAAAAAAAAAAAGGTCCCAGAGGCCACAGTGAAGGTACAAAAAAAAAAAAATCTGGTGCATTTTTTATAAAAGTGACCAGTTTTCAAATTTAAAAGCAATTTTTAAATGGTGTGAATATCATGGTCAGGAATTATTTATGGTCAGATAATTTATCTATTTCTATACATTAACAAAGTTGATGGTGGAAATATTATGCTAAGATTTTCAAAGGAAAAACATTGTTTAGACCTAATGGCAAGAGGTATGAAGATAATTTTTATAATTTTCTATTTTACCGTAACTAAGAGATTCTATCACAAATGTCTGAACTGCTTCTTTACATTGAATGTTTAATGTTATTTTTACAATTTTTATATTATTCTAAAAGATAATTGTGAAAAATATGTTTTCTTCAGACAGGCCACACTTAATTTTGTCATATGGTTTCTGCTTTGTTCTTAATCAGGAAATTTGTTCAGCCTCTATAGAGATTATCAGCATTATTTTTCTTTTAAAACATAGAAATGAGTTATATTACTATACTTTTCAATAAAAATCAATTTACATAAGTTTAATATAAATTTCTTTGGTTATAGTTTACCATAACCTTAACTTATTGCAATTTCATTTATTTATCTTTACATTAATATATACTTATAAAATGAAATAAATGAGATTAGCTATTTTTTAACTTTAAAATATGTACAGTATTTATTTGAAAAGATTTAATTTCACAGTTTTACTAATGTGAGAAAAATGTTCATATTATGGGATAATGTATGTGTTATACAAACCATATGTTTCTTTAAAGTTTTAAAGACCTAAACTGCTGAAATTATTGAATTTTATAACTTCTATGTAAGTAATAATTTAGTAATTACTATCCTAGCTAGGGAAAAAAAAAGCTTTAGTAGGCTAGATAGACATTTATTTTTTTCTTGGAGTACATCTTAAGTTATTAAAATTATATTCTTAATTTTTTGTTTTTTATATCCTGCATAATGTGTGTATGTGTGTGTGTTTTTATTATTTTGTCCCAAAGTGATAAATTTTATGAGATGATGAATAATAAAGTATGCATTCTTATCCATTTTATGTCTTGCTGTTGAATATGTTTTAACAATTTTAAAAGAGCTAATCATCATTTACTCTTGCCATCCAAGACAGGACTTTTATCACGTTTATTTTTTTCATTGATTTCCTCTTAATTAATCTACCTACTAATATAAAATACTTTATAACCCTCATTTCTATTTTTCAAAGGGTTTAATTAAAATATCTCAGTAGCTACAGGTTTTTTTCTCAAAAATCACCATATGAATAAACTCTGAGTAATGACATTTCCCTAATATGGAATATTTTGGAATATTTAGCATAGTTTTTCTGAATAATAAAGCATTAAAAATACATGAAACTATTTAACTTTCAGCCGCATACCAATGATCAATCTTGATATGCATCACTTGACTCATTATGTAGGTATCTCACTAATATGTATCATGTCTTTTTACACTGGATTTTATTTCTATAGATATGTTATTATTTAATGTTTATAATTATTGAATTGTACACAAAATAATTTTAATAGCTTAGGTAAAAAGCCTTTTAAAATATTCACATTAATCTGTTGATATAAGGGACATTTTCATGATTTTGAAGACTACGTGGGTACTATGTGGGTGACTTTTCAATTATATAGACCTTTGGAAAACTTAGTTTTTTAATTGTAGTTTAGGTTCTGTGCTTTTTGAGAGTTTTAATTCTTTTTTTTTTCACTTACTACTTTTCCAAAGTCAACTTTTCCATTTGCAACAACTGTTATGCCCCATTTAAGAATAAATGACCCACTATAAGAAATAGTTTTGCTAGTTTTGTAAGACAATCCAATATGGTACGTAACTTTTTCCAGGCTTAGTAGCCAATCTGAGGAAAATAAACGGCCATAAACTCCAACCGACAGATGCCCCAGACATTCTTATGTACAGACTTCAAACACAGATATTTTATAAGTTATTTACTTCCCATAAAAAGTTTATACTTAAATTTGTACTTTTTGCAATGATTGTCTTATGCAGCACTATGCAAAACTTGTGAGGTTTCTAAATACTGAATTTAGACTGAAATAATTGTCAGCACCATGTACAAGTGGGTCAACCTTGGAAGAGAAAAATTGCACTGCCAGCTCTGAGTAAGACCCAAGAGGCAAGGAACAGAGGATATCATGTGGGTCAGCCTTGTTTGATTATTTTCAGTGAAGTTCTTCAGCTAATTTGTGACCTAAATCTCCATCTAGGTTGCCTTTTTTCCTGGGTTCATTGTTTTAAATATGCAAAATTTTAAAGGTAAGTCCCAAACAAATATTAAAATGTCTACAGGTTCTTTCTTTCCTCTAGCAGCTCATTTGAGTGCCTTCATTACAGGAGGCAAATGTGTCGGTGAGTCTTCTTGATGATTTGAATAACCAAAAGTGCTATAATACCTAAGTTATTAAAATTACTTATTTTTATAAAGTAAGGTTATAATGCCACTCATATAGCCATGCTGGACTAATTAGTCATCTCTTCCTGGGTTTTAGAACTGATTCTCCAAGAAATTCTTGCCAGTTGCCAGTAGAGATTCAAGGCCAAAGGACTACAGAATATTCCCCTTACCAACGAGATAATCTCCATTTTGTTCTCTTTTCTTTTCTCTTCCCTTTTCTCTCAAACAATCCAGTTGAAAAATCTTGAACTTTAGCTGATGGTCAAGCCCTAGAGAAGGGGAAAAATCATAAGCAGTGAAAATATAAATATTTCTATATCTATTTTAAAAATTGAATTTGTTACTTTAAAAAAAATCATTCAACAAAGAACATTCTAAGGCCATATAATTTTATTGGTAAATGTTGTCAAACTTCTAAGAAATAGGGCCAATTTCACAAAAATGCTTTCAAAAATATAAATGAATAGAGTATTTCTCAATCTTTTTTATGAAGCCCACACAACCATCACACCAAAATCTGCTATTTGAAAGATAAAAAATATTAGAGACCAATATCCCTATGTACGTGTATATAAAAATATAAACAATGTATTCACTAATAGAACCCAACGACATAAAAATGTGACATAATGGCCGGGTAGGTTGACCCTAGGAATGTGAATTTGGCTTAACATTAAAAAATTGATATAAAAATGCACAAAATCACAAGACAAAATTCAGAAAATGACATGATTGTTTTTCAAATATGTAAGGGAATTTCCTCTTCAAAAAACATAGAGGCAATATCATACTTGATAGCGAAATCTAAAACCTTTATCTCCTATAGGAACAAGAATATCCACTCACATCATTTTTAATCAACATCATACTAGAGGTTCTAGTCACTGCAATAAGCAAGAAAATGAAATGCAAGGCATAAATATTGAAAAGGAAGAAGTAAACTGTCTTCAATCACATATGATGGCAGTTTATATACACAATGTATAAAATATATTTATATATTTACATATACATATTTAAATATATATTTAAAGATTCAAAATTGCTAAGATGTCAGTTCTTCCAAAATTGATGTACCATTTTAATTTAATCCAGGTCAAATTACCAACAGGTTTTTGGGGGTGGTTAACTACAAAATGGGAATGAATAAGATCTAGTGTAACTATAAAAATTATGGAAAAAAATGGAGAAATTTAGGCAATTCATGCTACTGGATTTCAAGCTTACTGTAATGCTACAAGACAGTGTCATATTGGCATAAAGATAGAAAAATAGATCAATGGAACAGAGAGTCTAGACATAGCTAGATATATCATCAATTGAATTCTGACAAGGTGCCAAAGCATTTCAATAGGAAATACAAAGTCTTTTCACAAAAATTATTGAAACAATTGGATGTAGAAATAAAGCAACCCTTAATTCCTAAGTCATATCATACACAAAAATTAACTCAAGGTGCATCTTGGATATATATGTAAAAGCTAAAGCTATAAAGCTTCCAGAAAAAAAGATAAGACAATATCTTTACCACTTTGGGGTAGGTAAAGACTTTTTAGCTAAAACAAGGCCATAATCATAAAAGAAAAGAGCTTGATAAATTAGATGACATAAAATTTTTTAAATATGCTATTAAGAGAACAAAAACTCAAGTCACAAATTTGGAGAAAAATATCTTCATATACCTTCTTGTGTGACATATCTGTTAAAATTGTCTATTGTCACTGGAATATATGTCTTCCTATTATTACACTAAAATTGTATTTTCTGCATTTTGTACAAGTATTTTGTTACATGTATGTATACTGAATGGTCAAGAACATGTAACAATTATGCATCAGGTAATGCAAATTAAAACTAAAACAGGCACTACTGTATACCCACTAGAATAGCCAAAATTAAAAATACTGAGAACAAAAAATGTTGGTGAGGATGCAGAGCAGCCAGAGCCCTCATGCAATGATCATGGAAGTGTAAAAGGATATGTTGATGATGGCAAACTTTACACATTCGCTTAAAGTTAAACATACAGCCATCCCTGTGAATGGAGTTTCATTTTGGGAGAAATGAAAATATATGCCCACAAAATAATTAGACAAAAAATATTTTTATTGCCTTACTCATAGTAACTCAAAACTGGAAATAGTTCAAATATCCAGAAACAGATAAACATATTGTGACACATTTATAAAATAAAACACTACTAACCGACATAAGCGAGTGAACTATTGATGCAACATACGTAAATCTCAAAAATATTATGTTGAGCAAAATAAGCTAGATAGAAATACAATATATGCGAATAATATGATTTTGTTTACATAAATTTCAAACATAGGCAATAATTCACTTAAGGTAATAAAAATAAGATGGAGATTACCTATGGGGAAGGGGAAGATTGACAGAAAGCAGCACAAAGGAAGTTTTTGGAGTAAAAAATATGTTCTATGTTTACATTGTATGTTTGTGAAAACTCATTGAATTACATGCTTAATTAGTATTTAAATCAATGAGATGGCCTTAAATCAACAAAGGAGTAAGAGCAGATGAAGAGAAATCCACAGATTAAGCATTGAGGACCCCAATGTCAAGAATTCACAGCAAAGAAGAGGCATCAATAAAAGAGATTGAGAAGAGTGGCTGTGAGACAGTGGGGAAACCACACGTTCTAGAAGGCAAAATAAAAACGGCTTAAGGAGGAGGAATGACACTGCCAAATGCTGCTAATTGATAGAGGAATTGACAAAATATTAATCATTAGATTCAGCAATGCAGAATTTTGTCTGGACTATTCTTACTCTCAAAGCATGAAAGCATTTTAAAAAGAAAGCATCAGCTGGGTGTTGTGGTGGTTCAAGGCCAGGATTTAAAGCTCCAGAGAGCTATGAGCTATGATTGTGCCACTGCACGCCAGCCTTGGGGGTAGAGTCAGATCTAAAAAAAAAGGTATCTTTAAAAAAAAAAAGTGTCACTAATGATTTAATGGTAAGGCAAAGCACAAACACATTTTTAAAAACCCTCTCTAATACTATTTTATTTAATAATTCACCTTCATAGGGAGATTCTACTTTATAATTTAGAACTTATACATCAACCGATGTCACTTAGGTTCCATTCATTCTGACGTAGTCATAGTACTATAAAGATAAGAGTATACGAGTTTTATAACAATTTATAATTGCAAAAATCAGTACGGATGGAAACTTCATAGGAACCAAACTTGTGAGAAGAAAACACATGGGAATGTGGTTTAGAAACTTTTGAAGTTGGTATTTCCAAATTATTTGAAGGTAATATTGGCAATATTTCCAGATTATATCTCTTGTATTTCCACAATTGGAGAGCAAGCAGAGAGCAAAAATACATCAGAAATGGTGAGAAATTTATGAAGCTGATAAAATAGAACTGAATTCCCCTATATTAATAATAACCATTGTCCTTAAAAATAAAACTTAGAAGGTAGTCCTGCACACAACATTTTTGATTAGTCAATGTATTTATGTGAAAATCTGATAAATATATAAAACTCATCACATGTACTCACCATCAAATTGGTATTAACGGATCAACACATAAGTGCATATATAAGAATTATATCTATTAGATATTGGGCAGGAGGGAGGAGGGAGGAGAGAGGAGCGCACGGGTATATGTGTACACAAAGAGTGCGATGCGCACCACACAATGGGATGGACATATTTGAAACCTGGACTGAGGGGGGAAGGGGGAGCAAGGGCAACACATGTAACCTAAATATCTGTACCCCCATATTATGCTGAAATAAAAAAAAAATTTTTTTCTTTTATAAAAAAAAAATAAAGATACATTGCAACTGTCTCCGTGCTTCCTCTAATTATGTGTTTATATCTGCATCATCTACTTTATTAATGGATTATAAATGCCTAGAGGGTAGGGTGTATATTCTGAAAATTCTTTTCTCAGGACATTAAGAATCTTAATAAATTACTTTTGATGGCTACTTACCATAAGGCAAAAGCTTTTAAAATCTCCATATCCTGTTTTCTTCTAGTTAAAAATAAAGTTTATATCCCATAATACTATTTCCGCTCACATTCCGGAAGCTTAGTGACGTAAATAGAAGAAGGAAGGAATGAAGATCAGAGCAAAAGACACAAGAGGAAGGAAACAAGAGGAGAGCAGAAGATAGGAGAGAATAAGAGAAAAGGAGTGAGGGAGTGAGGTAGAAAAAGAGGAAGGAAGGAAGGGAGGGAGGGTGGGAGGGGGGAATAAAGCTCTCAACAAAATGAAAACACTACATGAACTAGGCCTTGGATATTTTAGTATCAAATGATCTTTGCATTTCATTTGCAAGTGGTTCCATCCATTAAATGCAATTATTGCTATGCAGATAAAGCATGTTTATTCAGCTGTACATATCCAAGGGCCTCGCTAATGTTTTTCCAAATCCAAGTGACAAAGTCAATTTCTAAATGGCTTATTTTTCAAATTCCACAAATAAATATTGTTTAAGGTGTTTTGACTATTTCTTTTTTTTTCATGTTTTTATTTTTATATTTTTTTTTCAGCATATTAACGGGGCACAAATGTTTAGGTTACATATATTGACTTTGTCCCACCCAAGTCAGAGCTTCAAGCATGTCCATTCCCCAGACGGTGCACACCGCACCCATTAGGTGTGAATATACCCATCCCCTGCTCCCCCCTCCCACCTGACTGACACCCGATGAATGTTACTGCTATATGTGCACGTAAGTGTTGATCAGTTAATACAAATTTGACGGTGAGTACATGTGGTGCTTGTTTTTCCATTGTTGTGATACTTCACTTAGTAGAAAGGTCTCCAGCTCTGTCTAGGATAATACAAGAGTTGTTAGATCACCATTGTTTTTTGCGGCTGGGTATAACTCCATAATATACATATACCACATTTTATTAATCCACTCATGTATTGATGGGCACTTGGGTTGTTTCCACATCTTTGTAATTGTGAATTGTGCATTCTAGTGTAGATGAAGGTGCTTTGATTATTTCTACTTATTTTGTACCACATTAAGAAATATATTAATATATCATGGTTAAGAAATCAAAATGTGATGAATTTCCTCAAATTATTTTGAGAAAATACAATTATTTTTAGTTTTGATTATCCGTAAATGTATCAGCAACTCCTTAACCTCTCTTTCTTCCACTGAAGGAAGCAAAAACAGGATAGCAAAAATTTAAACAAACAAAGTATTTATTAGGAATTCACAGGACAAGTACATTGATAATATTTTTTTCAAAATAATTATTCAAAAAGCACCACTTAATAAAATGACAAACACTTCTGCATTTTTTAAAAAAGGATAGTCATTTGTGTTAATTTTGAAATTATAGGTTTAGATTATGATCCATGTCAGAGTAATGCAAGAAATAGAAACAATTTCTGTAAAATATCCACGTTAATAATAATAATGTACTATTATAATAATAATAGCTACTATTTGTGAAGGATTTAGCATACACTAGAAATTGTACTAATATCTTCATAGACATTTAGTTTACTATACTAACAATGCCTGAAATCACTGACCTTTAGATTATGTGTGGTACACGGAAGCAATCAGATGTGTAACTATTAAAATTGTATAAAATATTTTACACCCTTGTCCTCCTTATCATCTCAACAATACTCAGTGGTAGGTAGAGCCAATAGCATTTGCTCTAATTTACACTGAGGATCAGAGAGATTAAATAATGGTCTAAGATTCACAATCAAGTAATGTTTCTTGAACACCTGTAACATGCTAATTGCTTTCACATGTGCTGCAGCATCCTGACAGTAGCCCTGTGAAGTACGTTCAAAGAGGCTTTGTAATCTCCTCAATGTGTCATGACTCTAAAAGTTATACTTCCCTTCTTCAATTTAGAACATCTGATTATCGATGGACAAAAGGACCTCCATGATCACGATGTGGACGATAATGAGCAGAGCTGGCTATTTGCATAGATGCAGAATGTATTAGAACCTCACTTTCTCTGATCACAGTGCACATTGATTAAGTACCATATGATAGCGGTGAACATGTTATGACAAACCCTGAACTCTGAAATTTGTGAATACAATATTGTTTAAGTACATGAGTGATTGCCAATGCCTTTAGCTTTTTTCCTCCAAAGAATTTAATCAATTCTGAGGCAAACTGTTTTTGGGGGGCATTAAAAAAGGCCTTTCATTGGACAACTGTTCAAAGTGAGCAGCCTCACTTTTTGAACATTCACTAATTGCATGACTACTAATTTGCTCATTATTGCTTTGGTGCACAAAGTGATACATTTTTGGCTTGAAATAGTTAATGATTCCACTAATTGGCTAATTTACACTTTGGGAACACTCTTGCCTAGGAGAAGCTGGCTGCATACAAAATACTATGTGCCAGATGCTTTGACTCTCTTCACGGAATACACATAGGGATCTACAGAAGAGCAATGTCTCCCTCTCCTCGCTTACCCCAGAAGATTTATAGGACAACATTAATCCTCAGAGCAACAGAATTTGAATCCACACAATACTGCTATTTTTCTTCAGTTGGCTCTTTCAGGATAAAAGGAGACACAGAATAGGAAATATACTTAAAAATGGAAAATTAAAAGCAGAACTTATTTTATTTGAAATTAAGTTAATGAAAATATTTTGAAAGCACATGGCAGGTATCTTTGACTTATTAAAGAGAATGCAATAAGCAGCTTGAAATTTTTATTAGATACTCAAGCTCATAATTCTAGCACCAGACAGTAATTGATGTACAAAATTATCTCAGATGAGTCTAGCATACAGAACTATTTTTTTTCAAACATCTTATAGCCTATATGGAAATAACTTGATAATTTTCTTGATTCTGCCCATTCTCACCCATCCAAGAAACCTTTCCTCATTTATAATATGTTGTGTGCTATGCTCTCTTGAAGAAAATATGATTAGAAAAGGACAACCAAAAACCAAGCATATCGAATAATTTTTTTTTAATTTTACTTCAACATATAGGAAATGAAACACATATTTTTGAAATGTCAAGTTAGACCTCCTGACCGGGCTGTTGGATTATGTGGCTACCAAAACAGCTAATGGAGCTTTGGACTTTATTATCAGAACTACAGGGTCTCTGAAATTGAGCCCTTTTAGGCCAGAATAAATACTTTGGGGCAACAATGGCAAATTATAGATAGCATAGAGGATAATGGGCAGAATTGGCAAAGGAATGTGAAAGCAGGACATACGAAGAAAATTGAAAGAACTTATAAGCCTGCAGCTCAAGAGAGATTAGGACCAAGCACACAAAAAGTTTGAGAAATACTTCCCTTTACAGGGTAGGAGAAAGAAATGAAAATTTTCTTGGGAGAGTAAGAAGAAAAATCTAAAAAATATACATTATCATAGAAATTTGCGAGAGAAGAAGCAAAGGAGAAACAGTCCACAGTTTCAAAGGCAGCAGAGGTGAAAGAGAATGGAGAACATAACAAAGTCATTGTTTCGGTAACTGATAAACTCAGAGTGGGTTTTTAGCAAAATGGTAGACATAGAAGCCAAAATAAAGTGATCAGGTAACACTTCATAAAAAAGAAATAAACCACAGAGTACATGATTTCTTTCAAGAACTTGAATACATCTTGAAATCTTCACCTAATTTTTAAAAAATCTTTATATATAATATTTGCCAAAAAAGCAAACAGCGCGTCACAGTGTTTTGACTTGAAAGGCAAAAATGAAGCATTGCAACCTAAAAGTAATTTCTTCACTTTATTATTCCACCATGAATGTGAAAAACTTTTTAGAACAATAGGCCCTTTGTAATCTGAGATACACCAAGTGGGTGTGCGCACAGCATGTATTTGGAAACATCTGTTACTGTGCTCACGCAGGTAATTACACTGAAGAGACCAAATTGTTCAACAGCAACAATAACGCTTGTCACCCTATAAATGATGTGCATTATTGCATCTCCCCAAATTAAATACCAGACAAATGCATCTCCCCAAAGCAAACAGTAGACAAATGTTGCATTTGATACCTGCTGCCTCCTGCATGTGCTGGCCACGATGGCTGAGCGAGAACCAGCTTTTCATTGACATTGTTGAACTTAGAGGACACAGAATCATTTAACCATAGAAACCGAAACTGATAAAATGTTTGAAAGAATTTAATCCTAGCTCCTAATCGTACAAGTAAGGAAACATAGGTTTCATAATTGTATGTGTGTTGCCTGAGATCATTTACCAAGTTGTAGTGAAGCTAGGGGTATAACCTAAATATTATATTTTAAATTCCATAACCATCTGGAAACTGTTCATTTTAGCTGCCTTTTTTCTCTTGGTTTCTACAATCAAATCAATGTTTAGAAATCACAAGTTAATGTGTGATTTGGCATAAGCATCACGGTGATAAGTGGCAGGAATGTGTTTGAGACGAAGGGGAGTAGACTTCATAGGGACCCTGTAGTTCCAGCTGTCCGAGTACACAGGAAAATGTCACAAGTACAAACCAATACATACAAATATGATTCATAAAGACCTAAAACATGCAAAACCATACCAGTAAAAATGGAGCTTGAGAAATATTATTAATAAAATAAAGGGAAAAGAATCCATGTCTATGTCTGAATGTTTATTTATGTGCTTCTCTTACGTACTTAGCCCCCCTCTAGGCATGTTGGAAGGTTCATGAGAAACATGGATTACAGCCCATGCCTTCAAGGTGAAATTTTATACACTAGAATAATTGTAAACAGGTCTTACGTAGCACTTATTAAAAGCCAATGATTGTTTTATTGCTTGTTGCATATTATCATTCACAAGTCTATAATATAGAGGATGGTTCTGTTATTATTTCTATTTTACAGATGAGGAAACTAGGAAAAATAAGAAGTTATATATTAGTTTCCTAGGACTGCTATAACAAAGTACCACAAACAGAATGGCTTAAAACAACAGAAATTTAATCTTTCACAGTTCTGGAATATAGAGGTCGAAAATCAAGGTATCAGCAAAGCCATGCTCCCTCTGAAACTATGGAGAAGAATCCTTCCTTGCCTCTTCCTAGCTTTTGGTGGCGACCTTCAATCCTTGCCACTCCTTGGCTTGTAAATCTGTTACTCCAATCTTTTCCTCTGTTGTCACTTGACATTCACCCTGTAAGACTCTCTCTTCTTATAAGAACTCCAGTCATATTGGATTAAGGACCCATCCTGCTACCTACTCGATTATGACTTCATCTTAAACCTGTAACATGCCTGTACCTACAATACCATTTATTCTAGATTGATGTTTTCTAATCATCTGCCTGAATTCTCATTCTTAACTCTTACCCCTTTGAATATTATAAGCATAGTTATTTATTTTAAAATCTCCATCTGACTTACTCCAAATCTAGAGCATATGTGTCTGTTTTTATTGCCTATTTTTACTGTTAACTTCATGATATTTTGTGTATTTGTGTGTCTGGTTATTTCTTATTGTATGCTGAAGAATATCTTTGAAACATTATCTGTAGAAATAATTTGAAAAAGACTAATACTATCTTCCTTCAGAAATAAATTTAGTTTGTTTCAGGCAGACTTCAATGGATGCTAACAATATAGGGCTCTGTTAACAGTATTACAGGAATTGAGATGACTCAATGATGACAGACAATCCTACAGGAGCTAGTACATTCCCATTTTACCCTTACTTTTAATGTTCAGCCTTTGAAACCCCTTCCCCACATACAGAGGTTTCAACCAGCTCCCAACCTTGTTAAATCCTGAATTCCAGTTTTACCCATACACATGCTGCATTCTCAAAAATTCCTGCTCAGTCTCTTACATTATTTTTTTTTTCTGGAATTGGAAAATGACCACTAAAGGAAAAATAAACCAAAATGCCAGGCTCAACTATCTGAATTTTTTTCTTCTCCCAGATCTTAACTTAGTAATTCTTTACTGTCATGTTGCCTTACCAATATCTTAACAGCAGATTTTTTTATTTTTGGTACAACTTCTTTGGTTATCCTCAGTAGGAAGGTTGGTTCACATATCCAGTTTATTATTACTAGATGTCAGACCTATAAATTTTCAAATTTTAATGTCACTCCTACTTTGATAATCATTTCCAAATCCTTCCTTCTTTAAAAGAAAAGAAAATAAGTGGATTTCAAATATTCCCAGGTCTTGGCATTATCTTGAGCAAAATACAAAAATATAAATTAATATTAGACTTTGATATGTCAAAGAATTATGTTGTCACTTCTACAAGAAATGGAGGAGCAGAAAGAGTATGATACATGTTCTCCCCAACGTAAGGGTCATGGCCAACACTCCCATAACAAAATACAGGTTAACGAGAGAAAAGTATAATGGATTTGTTTAATCAAAGTTTAACGTGACACGGGAGCCTTGAGATAAAAAGATTCATAGAGACAGGAAAAACTATCCAGTTTTATTCATAGGTTTGATGAAGAATGGACAGCCATGTAGAAATATGATTGAACAAAACGCTATAATCTAACATTAATAGACTGGATGGAAGAAACCAAGCAAGGCCCATCTGTTCAGATTCTTCTTGGCTTCTCTGTGTAGCATATTTTCCTCCTGGGTATGAGGCAGGGCCCCTCAGAGTAAAGCTCTCATAACCTACTAATCAGACAAGGGTAAGTCGGAGCATTTCTTTTTGGCCAGTGCCTAGGCAGAAAGAAGGAGGAAGTTTAGAGTAATATTTCTAGGTTTTATGGCTGGCTTTGGGAGAAAGGGGCGCTGGTTTCTATGACTCACCTTGGAGAAGAGAAATTCTGGTTTCTATGGCTTGCCTCAGAGGATAATGAGGGGTGAAAACAAGAGGCCAGGAAAAGATCAGAGAGAAACTTTGTTTCTGGAGCTGATTCTGAGGCCTTTACTTTGGGGTATCATTTTCCCCAATATAACCAATGAAATTGTAAATAAGTATAATCTTTAAGCTAATAGAAGGAAAGAGAATAAAACAAATAAATAATTAATTTAAAAAATCAATAAAACTAATACCAAAGAATGCTAAAAAGAAAAGAACAAAGCAACATAAAATATAGAAGTATGGTTTGCTAAAATCCAGGTCCATCAATAATTACATTAAATATGAATGAACTAAATGGAACTTTTAAAAAACAAAGACTTTCATACAGGGTTAAAAGAAATCAAAACTCAACTCTATGGTAATTACAAGGTCATATTAATGTACATGGAAAGGTTGAACATAAAAGGATAGAAAAATATTTACTGTATCAATAATAATAGGAAAAAAGCTGATAAAGCCATTTTAATATAAGATAAATTAGACTGTGAGACAAGAGCATTTCAATGATAACAAGATGTAGTTTATGAAAATAAAAATGTTCAAGTAACCAGAATTCACAAGAATACGAAATTTGCAGACACATAAAATATAGCCTCAAAATAATAAAGTAAAATTTATCAGAACTATAGAGAGAAGCAGACGTTTATATTACCAGTGGAGCTTTTTTTATGCATTCTCAAGCTAGTGATATAAAAGCAGACAAAGAAATCAATAAAGATATAGAAGATTTTAAAATATCCATAATTAAATTTGATCTAACAGTTATCGATAGAAAACTATACCTATTAACTGCAGAATATACATTCTTTTCAAGTACCAAGAGGATATTTAAAGAAATTGACCTAGTGATAATGTGACCACAGTGTAAATAAGCTAGAAACTTCTAAACAAAAAGAGAAACAGAGAATCCTTGTATGTTTAAAAATTAAGAAATCTGCTTTTTAATAATCCATCAGTTCAAGGTAAAATCATAAGAAAAATCAGAAAATATTATGTACTTAATAAAAATAATGTTACCTATCAAAAATTGTTATATGTAGTTAAAACCATGTTGAAATGGATTATATTTTAATCTACGTGCATGTACTAGAAAATAAGGTAGACTGAAATTCAATGATCTAGTTAAAGGAGTTAGGAAAAAACATCAAATTATACCTAAAGAAAGAAAGAAGGAAATAATATAAGAGAGCAGAAAATAGTGAGATAGAGTGCAAGCTTAGAATAGAGAGGATCAACAAAGGTAAAAGTTGATTCATTGATAAGATTAATAAAATTGATAAATTCAGGTAAGTGATCAAAACTAAAATATCAAAAATTTTTAGCCAATCCTGTATGAAATACATACATTTCTATAAAGACCCAAGTTACCAATAATGCAATAAAAAAAATAGAAAAATAAGATAGACCTTAGGCTATAAAATAAATTGAATCCATAATTAAAAACACTCTCCAAAACAAAACTCTAGCCCTATGTGGCTTCAGCAGTAAATTTTACCAAATATTGAAGGAAGAAATATGACCAATAGTACACTTCTTCCATAAACTAGAAAATTTTTTAACCTGTCTTGAGCTGTCAACATATTCTTGATCACAAACAAGACAAGGATGTCACAAAAGGTAGAATAATAGATTAATTTGACACATAAATATAATTAAAAGCTCAACAAAATACTGATAAATAAATTTAGCTATACATATACATGTTTTAAAGGATCACTATACATCATGATCAAATTTGGCATATTCCAGGAATGCAAATTTGTTTAACACTTGGAAATCAAAAAATGTAATTGATACAAAAAGAATAAAAATCTATAATGACTTCAATAAATGTATATAAAACACAGACAAAATTCAATATCCACTTATAGCTTATAAAAAAACGACATGAGAAAATGAGGAAAAGAGAACTTCCTAAAACTGACAAATAGCATCTACAGAAAACATAACACATAACATAATGTGAAGTTTTGGGTTGAAAGCTTTAGATTAGAATAATTTATAGATGCTTATTATTTTTACTAAACATTCTACTGCAGGTCTTAGCTAGAACAATGAGGAATAAAGGTTTAAGAACTGAAAAGGAAGAAACAAAACTGTTATATTTGCAAATGACATGTTTTTGTACATAGAAAATGCCAAAGAATCTACAAAATAATTGTTAGACTATATGATATAGCAAGTTTGCTAAATACAAAATCAATATATAATTTAATTATATTTCCACATAAAAGCCAATGTATATTTAGATAATAATGTAAAAGGATACCATTTACAGTAACATCAGAAATATCAACTAACAATAAATATTTTTTAAAAGATGTTTAAGACCTTTTTGTAGAAAACTACAAAACATTAATTATAAAAATTTAAGAGGACTCTATCAAGTGGTATAATATTTCATGATTTGAAAGACTCAATATTATAAAGTAATGACTTCTGTCCAAAGTGATCTACACATTTAATTATATGCCAATATAAAACACAAGAGATCTATCTATTTATTTATGTATATGCTTTCCTATAAAACTCGACAATCTGACTCAGAAATTTACATATGAAAAAAGACCAGTTGTAACCAAGAGACCAGTAAACTTGAATGGGCATACTCAAAAGAGAAAATCAGAATGGCCAATAAATATGTGAAAGATTTCTTAACCTCATTACTCATAAGGACATGCAAATTAAAATCAGAGATACTACTATGTATGAACCCATCAGGGTGGCTAAGATAAAAAATATTGCTGATACCATCAAGTTTTGGCAAGAAAGTGAATCAAAGAGATCTCTCATACTCTACTGATGGGAGTGTACTTTTTCACAGCAAATCTGGAAATCAGTTCAACATTATCTACCAAAGTTGAAGATTTGTATATGCTATGATCCAGTGATTTCAATCTTCAATATATTTACAGAAATGCATGCATGCATATATGTTTTATATAGCAAACAGATAACAACCTAAATGTCCACCAACAGAAGAATGCATAATTAAATTGTGATATATTGTTATGCTGAAAGAATTAAAGCATTGAAAACTACTTAATATAGCCACATAAAATGACAAAGATGAATTTCACAAACATATCACCGAGAGACACAGATAAGGTGTTAATACTCTAAAGAAAAGCAGAAAAGTGATCATGTTAGGATAGGCCTTTCTCGGAAGCAAGACAGAGTACAGTGATAGGGAGGGGCCTTCTGCAGATGTTGACAATTTTCTATTTTTGTGGGGCAGAGGTTAGAGAATTATTCTTTTTTTTTTAAGTAAAATTTTCTATTTTTTTACCTAAATGGTGGTTCTTTCCTTTTTTTTGTTGTATATATTTAAGATTTACTACATGATGCTTAGATATACATATACATAGTGAAGTGATCACTACAATCAAACAAATTAACATACCAATTATGGTTCTTTAATATTCACTTTGTGATAAGTTGTTGAGTTGTACATTTTTGTGTACATTTGCATATACATGTTACTTCACAATGAAAAAGTAAGAAAAATTGTTAATGTCTAACTTTTAATGACAAATTATAAAATCCAGCCCCTAATGTAAATGTGAGGTCACATAAATAAAGATCAAACTTAACTCTGGCCAAGAATATCAAGAGTCTGAAGTGAGACCCATACCAAGAAAATGTTTTGTGATTCCTTTACATATTAATAAAATGTGCCATCATTCAAAAATTCAATACCAGTATTGTTTAACTGGATGGTAATAGCAGTTGATAACAACACATCCCTAGCTAATAGCTGCTCAACAGCCAGGCACAAAAGGCCATCATAGGCTAATCGGTACAAGCAGCAATGTGGTGAACCCAGCCAACACTAATCTAGCTGGGCCCACATCAGCTGATCCAAAGATTGCTTAGTTAAAGGTTTGGGTTTAGGTCAGTTGTTGCATCTATTATACAGGCAGATATAAGACCTATGTTTCAGGTTATTTGTTACATAATGGATAACTGATATACTACCTTTTTTCTCCATTCACTCCTTCCCTCTTCATTATTATCAATAATATATATTCATTTTTCAGTGAATCCATTCACCAAATATTGTTATCTGCTAATCTCTTTTTAGCTTTATGTGTTAATGTATGTAAATACATATTATGTGTATTTTCTTTGTTGGAGTACATATTATGTGGATTTCTACATATTCTCTTTGTAGAGTACACATCATTGTGCATTTATTATGCAATGAGTTAATTTATATTTTGTTTTATGTGGAAAAAGTAATGCTATTATTCATTACATGGAGATGTTGGGAGTATAAATTTAGGTAACATGTCAATGCCTGGTATATTATGAGAATTCCATTAGCTGTGATTGTATGGAAGGAGCAATGGAGTGGATGTTAGAAATCCTGGGGTTAGCATAGTCCTTTGCTTTAAACTGACAATTCTTTAACCATGAACAAGTCATTTTTACTCCCTGGATTTTAGTGTTTTTCTTTTTAGTTGATAGAGATGAGGGGAATAAATAAGATTACTTCTAGCAAGCTCTAAAAGGGTTTGATCTTGACAGGTTTCCTGTACCTTTTTCTTTTTCTGTTGACTCTAGTCCACACATTTATATTCATTCCTTTACTCTTGCATAATGTAAGCTTACGCATGGTTTATTTACTTTAGGTATTTGTTCAGTTGTCTGTATTACTCATGTTGATGTAATACAGATTCCACAACAGACCTGCCATGTAATAGGCCCTTAATAAATCATTATTCAATTGAATTATTTTTGAAGTCTGAAGTTGCCAGGGATCAGAAACTGTTAGTTTAATTTAGTGTAGTGCTATACACACATATATATTAACAAATAATAATGATAATACATTTAAAGTTTGACTTCACGTCACAGAAAGAATACCTGTAAATTCAAACATGTAAGGAATTAGTAAATGTCATTTAATGCTTTATGTTCCAGCATGTACTTTGTTTTTTTAATCAGTTTTATTGCCAGAGGCAGAAACTACATAGACAGAATAGCAATGTATTTCAAGTTGTGAAAACCGCCTTCAGTTTATTTAGTCAATCCCTTTCTCTACCTCACCCTCTGCTCACCTGAGGTGAAGGGACTATAATTATTCAAGTCTTGGCCTAAACAGGGAAGACACAGGTAGAATTGAAATCCTAGTCGTAGCCTAAGCAGCATCTTCTTCTCACTCCCAAGTGACCTTCTCTTTTCTGGGACTAGTCCCTTGCCAACTTTATTCTCTTTCTTTGAACAGTGATCCACCAGGAAAACAGGCATTTCCTTGATACCTTTCCCATACAAAATAGCACTATATAAGAAATTTGTTTCTTAGAAAGATTGTCAATCACTGTATCATTTTTTGTGCCAAGAACTATATTAGTTACTACCAACTGTAAATAATGAATTAAAATAATTTATCATTTAAAGTCATGTGACAAATTATAAAGTAAAATTCATTCAATGATGATCTAAATGTAGACATTTTGATGTTCATAGATTTACTTTACATAAAGTAGAGTCCACAAACATAGACCTTTAAACATCTCACTCCCATAGTGTTCATAGTATGGCAATAGTTAGATCAAATACTGGACTCTTTGTATTGTGAAATGTAAATGCTTCTACCAGTTGCTCTTCATTAGGAGACATTCATTCCCTTATATTGAATTCACTGAATCAGTGCCTTCCAGACCAGCTCTTTCAGGTTCAAGCCTACAGAATCATACTTATAATAAGATAATACATGCATATACATCAACCAGAACCATACTAAAAGTGCTCTTGGCAAATGTATAGCATAGTAGATTTGGCTTAGAGAAAATGAGGTATTTGTTAGAAGCATCTTAGTTCTTACCCATTTGATCAACACTAAAATTTTCTCTGGGTTACATTTGGTGTGGGAAAAATAAGAGAAATAAGAATTAAAGGAAAAGTAAACAAACTAGCCCTATTAATTAATGTCGATTTATTTTTGTATTATAAAGTATAGTCATATCCCTTGAAGGAAAATGAAAATTAACTAAGAAAAACACCGTCATGTTAATGTAATGCCAAGATTTTATCTTTGGCCACTAAGCAGGCATTGTTAGTACAATGGGCAATACAACAGCAAACAAAATATTTAACTACAAAAATGTTAAAGTGAGTGATTAGTTAAACTCAATAATTAAAGTCACATTTATACGAATCTGTACTTTAACAAAAAACTTAGCCCTGTGCTTTTCTAGAGTTACTGATAAAACCAAATACACCTTCAACTGTGACTACATCTATGCTGGTAATCCTTTAATGACTTGGTGCCATCATAGTGATACACATTTTAAGGGATATAAATATACATATGGTCTCAACTAAAGATGACAAGTTATCCTTTATTAATATCCATTTTCTCCCAGTAATAGGTAATATTCTGTATTAGGGCCCAAAAAGTGGAAAAGTTACATACAGAAACTAGGAAGAAATTATGAAAAAAATTCTTTCTTTTTTTGTTATTTTATTTTATTTTTTTAATTTTTCAAATTTTTTATTTCAGCATATTACGAGGGTACAAATGTTTAGGTTACATATATTGACTTTGCCCCACCCAAGTCAGAGCTTCAAGTGTGTCCATCCAACAGACAGTGCGCACCCACCCATTAAGTGTGAATATACCCTTCCCCTCCTCCCCCCTCCCATCTGCCCATCACCCAATGAATGTTACTACTATATGTGCACTTAAGTGTTGAGCAGTTAATACCAATTTGATGGTGAGTACACGTGGTGCTTGTTTTTCCATTCTTGGGATACTTCACTTAGTAGAATGGGCTCTAGCTCTATCCAGTATAATATAAGAGGTGCTAAATCACCACTGTTTTTTGTGGCTGAGTAGAACTCCACGGCATACATATACCACATATTATTTATCCACTCATATATGATGGGTACTTTGGTTGTTTCCACATCTTTACAGTTGTGAACTGTGCTGCTGTAAACATTTGAGTGCAGATGTCTTTTTTATAGAATGTCTTTTGTTCTTTTGGGTAGGTGCCCAGTAATGGGATTGCTGGATCAAATGGTAGTTCTGCTTGTGTATCTCTTTGAGGTATCTCCATATTGCTTTCCACAGAGGTTGTGCTAGTTTGCAGTCCCACCAGCAGTGTATGCATGTTCCTATCTCTCTGCATCCACACCAACATTTACTGTTTTGGGAATTTTTGATAAAAGTCATTCTACTGGGGATAAGTGATATCTCATTGTGGTTTTGATTTGCATTTCCCTGATGATTAGAGATGTTGAGCATTTTTTCATATGTTCGTTAGCCATGAGTCTATCTTCTTTTGAAAAGTTTTTGTTCATGTCCTTTGCTCACTTTTTGATAGGGTTGTTTGATTTTTTTCTTGCTGATTTTCCTGAGTTCTGTATAGATTCTAGTTATCAGCCCTTTATCAGATGTGTAGCATACGAATATTTTCTCCTATTCAGTAGGTTGTCTATTCACTCTAAGGACAGTTTCCTTGTAACCTAAGACTTTGATGTATTTGTTTATCAATTCCAGTAGTCTTATGGAAGAATCTTTGGGATTTTCTAGAAACAAGATCATATCCTCAGCAAAAAGCAATAGTTTGACCTCTTCTGTCCCCATTTGGATGCCCTTTCTTTCTTTCTTTCTCTTATCTGATTGCCCTGGCTAGGACTTCCAGCACTATGTTGAACAGAAGCAGTGATAGAGGCCACCCTTGTCTGGTTCTAATTCTGAGTGGGAAAGCTCATTGATGTGAAAGGAAAAGAGAGCCATTTTCAAACACACGAAGATTAACTTATCTTTAATGGGCCTCCTAGGAAAAATAATTATTCAAAAGAAATAGATGAATCTGTGGACATTTTTTCAAGTTTGAGTAAGTCTTAACATGAGAAAGCAAAGTGTAAAAGAAGTGATGATCATGAGACTGGTAAAACTGAATAAATTCCCAAAACTGGTATTAATGTATCTTGATATCCAATGAAAATGAAAAAAAATCTTTAAAAATATGTAGTCTTATGAAGTCACGAATAGTATCAATCTGAATCTTAATAAGTTATTTAAACAAAACAGAATACAGTAAAGAGGGGCAGAAAAATCCTGATATTTGATCTCAAGTTAGGATTAGTCAGTGAGAATTTATTTACCCTGGGTTGACAGAAGAAACTAGATTAAATTATCTATATATCCATTGCCTACATATCTATACATATATGTACACATATATATGTATGTGTGTTTTAATTTTAAATATCACAAAAATAATATATGCAAATGCCAGATCAGTAAAGACAAGAAAAAGAAAATTTTGAAATACATAGCAAAAAATGGGGAAAAATATATCTAATAGAACAGTCAGTGAGAATAAGCAAAACTAGAGAAGAAAATTCACAATAAAAGTGACATCAAATATCATTTAGGATTCGTTTCAATTTAAAATATAAGTGCCACACTAGGGATAACATTATATAGCAAATGTCTATATTAGAAAATCTAAATGCACTTTATAAACTAGCAAAGATGGTAATCTTGCTATGAGTAATATATATGCATGTATATAACTCAGTCATAGGTAATACTTGCTTCACAAAGAATATGCAACAGTTTCAATTGCTAGTGGCTGTACATAAAATTTGTTCATTATAGTAAGCATTGAATGGACATTTTTTCCAATTTTAGAAACTAAAAGTATACAACTCAACTTTTCTAGACATTCAAAAAACACTTCAAAGGAATAGCAAAAGGATAAACAAAATGTAAATCACTTACAAATGGACAAAAAACTGCTCATATTATATATTAATAGCTGAGGTAACTCATTCATTGTAATTTATGTGTCAAAAATACATTGAAAAGAGAGCAAAGTCAAAATAAAAACTACAGTTACCAGACTATTAATTAAATAACGACAATAATCAATATCATAATCTCTGCAAGGTAGCCAAAAAAGAAGTTCATAGCTTTTGACACTTTTACCATAAAATAAAGAGAATTAAAATAAATGGATAAAAATTCAACTCACGAATCTAGATATAAGAGTTATACTTCTTGAGAACATGGGGAATGGCATTAATGGTAATCAATGCAGAAGTAGAGAGTTAAATATCCAATAGGATCCTCTTTTCATGAGTAAATATTGTGAACCATATTTACTCATCTGCTCACAAACTAGAGTCAATATTACTGAAGTCAAGGGAAAAATACCAAATTTTTCCACTCTTGCTACTAACACTTAAAATTATTCTGAAACATTCTAGTATATGTCATTACAAAATAGAATTTGAGATATGAAATAGTATTTATACTTTTTTGCATAGGATGTTATTAAATATCTGTGAAATTGAAGGTAATTTAAAACTCTAAAAATAAACATATAATTCAGTAAAGCAACTTAGTACAAATAATATACATATTACAAATCTACAGCTTGACTTTGTAACAGCCAAAACACATACACATACCAGGGTGTGGAGAGTCCATTCAAAACAGCTAATGAGAATTAAAGTTTATAAAATTATATTAAGAAAGTTATAAACCACTTCTTAGAAATGTAAAGGAAGATTTCAATAAATGAGAGATATATCATATGCTGTTTAATGGAAAGTCATAGTAACATAAAGATGCTAATTTCCCAGCTACCCTCCTCTCATCCCCAAACATCTAACCCAGACTCTAAGAACAGGAAGTTCAATCAGCATTTTCTTCTTGCTAGAGAAAATGCCTGCCTGATCCACATTTTAAAAACAGATTCAATATTTGGCCAGGAATGCGTTAGAAATGAGGGAAGTGTACAAGGTGAGCACTCCAGACAGAGGAGAAAGTATCAGCAAGGTTCAAAGAGGAGTTCAGTGTCTCCTGGAAACCAGTGCAATTCAGTATTGCTGAGCACAAAGACAGAGCCCCGGAAGCAAGAAATGGGGCTGGTTTACCAGTAAAGAAGATTGGACAGGGAAAAAATTGTGGTTGGAGATCTTAGTGACATGATAGTACTTATATATCAGTACTTATCAACCAGTGGTCCTGGAAAAACAATCTATAGAGCTTGAGTAACAAACAGGAGAAACATCATCAGTGCCTAAGAACAGCCCGAAGCAATCTGTGATCCTCTGCTCCGCAGGCTCAGCCTCTGAAGAAGTACCTGAGTCTAGTCATGGTAGGCTTTCCTGCTTATGAGTGCTGTACCTTGCATTATTTTCTACCTGTTATTCTTGTATTAATAGAATTAAATCTGCCTCTTTGATTTCAGCAAAGTTAATTTTTTTAAAGTTCCCATGAATTTTTTTCATACTTTGCTTGTTTTCATATCTGATCACACTACAAAGCTTTTGGTAAACACTATGACCTAAAACTTCAATGAGACCTAAAACCTCAGTCCTCACTTTCTTTTCTTCTTGCAATGTATGACAACATTAGGATACAAATGAAGCAAATCCTATCAGTTAAATGGGAATGGAAGCTGTCTGAACATCCTCTGATGCACCAGAAGCTTTAGGATTCATTTCCTTCTGAAGGAAAAAAAAAACCCTTCTAGAAAAGGCCATTCAATTGTTATAATCAAAAATACTTGCCTTCAATCGTCTTTCCTATCCTGTTCAGACTTAAGTTTTGCTTCTAAATTTCTCTGTAACCTGGAGTGCCCTCATTTTATCATAGTTATCTCTGAAACACAATTAAATGAGATGATTTTAGCAATAAATAATACAGATTTAGATCACCAGTTAAAAGATGATATTGAAAGTCCTTTGCAGACATAAGAGTATATAATGCTATCCAAATATAGCTCATTCTTGAGGAAAGATAGCTGGTATGGATTGAACAAAAGCACTGAGTCAGGCACTCTGCTAGGCACTTAAATTTAATCCTCAAAATAGAAGCACAAAGTAGTTACTTTGAACCTCCTTCTTACAGATCAGAAAATAAAAGCTATGAGAAGTTAAATAGCTACTAAGTGATGGATCTGTAATTCAAATCCAGAGTTGTCTGAGTACAAAATCCTTCTGGATTCTATCCTGATACTCTGATTCAAATCCTAACTTCATGATGCCTTCCTTGACTATGCTGGCCTGTATCAATCCCTTTTATCTGAAATCCTACAAGCTTATACTTTATGTAGTTCAATTCACTGGAGTATGTATTCTTCTCTCATGGCCTAATTGTCTCATTTCGATCACATTCATGCATGCTGGCTAAATGCCTACAGACATTAGACTAGGTACCAGTGATTGTTATTCAGGAAGATCACAGACTGGTGCAGTGTTTCTAATTCTGGTCTGCAGAGCACTTGCATGAGAATCAACCAACAATCTACATTTTGAGCAGAATGATTTTGTTGCATCTAAGTCTAAGAATCGCTGGTTTAGTTAAGCCTGTCTTTTCAATCCAGAGAGAAACTGTTTATAGGGCAGAAATTGTGTAACCACTTCTTAGGTTCTTATTACACCAAAGAACATGAAATAGATACTTAGTATTGATCATGAGCAAACTGTCAGGCATTGCTTTCAATGTTCTAGTCACAGGAAATGTAGTTTCTCAATGAGGCTTCTTTTTAATTTTATTCCTCCACAATAATAGCAAGATGATTTGAACTCAGTTCTGTTCAAAAATTACTTATTCGTGTTCTCTCCTGGCTGTGGGAAGGCAGCAAAACCTTCTCAGAAGAGAGGTCCAAGCTAATTCTTGAAGAATGCATAAAAGTGCCAAATACAGAAAATCAAGGGCATTCTGAGTAAAGAGATTAATATGACAGGGATGTGAGATAATACACTGAATGAAGAGCTATATAAGAAATTCATCAGTAGTGGAATGCAAACTATAAGACACCTTCTGAAGGTGGTGGGGCTTGTGCATAATTCTGGAGAGAGATTCAGAGGGACTATGGCTGTTGCATTCACACTCAGGGGCCCAGGCTTACACAGGCGGTTTTGCATATGAGCAGTATGATTGTTTTAGTTTCTCAGCATGAATTTATCATGTGCTCTTCATATCAACAGTTCCAAATTTCAAGCAAATTTCTTACAGGCCTGCAGCTTTCCTTTTCTGTGTCTTCTTTCTCTTCGGAGGAAATTCCTCTTCTCTGCCCTGCATTAGTTAGTGTAGGCTGCTATAACAAATGATGCCAACATTTTAGTACTATAACCTGTGAAAAGTTTCCTTTTTGCTCATGTCACACTTCTAAGTGGGTTGGTGTAGAGGAGGGAAAGACAGATGGATCTTGATCCAAAGAGCCATCAAGATACTCTGGTTCCTTCCTTCTTGTGGCTCTATACCTCTCTAGATTTTTAGAGTCTTTTCCTTCAAGCTTGGAGATGCAGAAGGAGAATCATGATTGGTGCAGAAGATTTTTATGAGCCGGGTCACTTTGGTTCCCATTCCTCTGGGTTATAACTCAGTCACATGGCCAAAGCTACTGCTGGAGAGGATGGAAAATATAATCTGAGTACCAAGGAAAAGGAGAAAAACATAGAGTTTGGTGAGTTTGACAGCCACTTTCCAAACATCAAATGCCTTCACAATCCTTACTGAGCCACTTCCAAATGCTGCTCTTAGAGGAATATCTACATTCACACATTGATACTGAGAGATAAATGGCCCCCCCAAAAATGTCTTGTAGAATTCTGGTTTCTGGCTCAACATCTAGAGCTTGGAAGCTGAAATTCTCATTCTCACAGAAAGAGAGAAAAGCTGAACAAAAAAAATCAATAACTCTACTTAGATCCATCAGAGAATTTAGGTCACAGGGCAAAGCTCCTCCCTGAAAATTGGACAGATGATGAACATAGAGGCTCACAGTTTACATGGAGCAGAAGCCAAGAGCAGAAGCCCACTGTTGGAGCCAACCCTGATAGGAACATTAAACTGTGATTGAAAAATTGCTGGAGGTTCAGTAAGGAAGGAGCTAGAGAGTTGATCATCTGGAGTCTCATTCCTAGGGGGGCCCACACATTTTTGTGAGTTTTACCTTCATGAGCTCCACCAGTTTCTCATGTGAAGATCAGAGAAAACCCCCTTGTGTTTCCAACAAGGGGAGGGAAAAATTAGCTATCTCGAAATACCACTGCAGCATTCCATTCTCCTTGAACAAAAGCCTGCCCTCAAGGAAACTATTTTGCCAGAGCCTAACCAACTTGTTCTGAGCCTAACTAACACAGTGGAAGACAAATACCCAGCTCCAGGTCCACCTAGCCTTCCTGTCCCACCTAAGGGGTGAGAGTCACTTGTGAGGGTCACAACCCAGGGGCACTGGCTCACTAAAAGACTGAGATCTAGTCATAGGATTATAGAATTCTTCCCGTCCCCACACAGTAATATCACAATAATGGGGCTCCTTTATATTCCTAGTAACAGGGGATTACAGCCAGACGCACTGCAAGGCTCAGAATCTAAGGAGGAGTATTTAGGAAAACAAGAAGACAAGTGCGAAGCAAAGAGAACACTAGGGAGAATTTTAGCCTCTAACACCTCAAGCTAAAGTGAACATTAAACAGCCTAACTCCTGGCCTGATGAACATAAATCCTCACCATAAAGGCCTATTTACCTCAATTCTTCTTACCTGATTTATCATGTCTTTACTATCAACAAAAAAATATGAAAGGTGCCGAAAGGCAAAAATACAGTCTGAAGAGACAAAGCAAGCATCAGAACCAGATTCCGATTTGGCATTATCAGACCATGAATTTAGAACAATTATGATTAATATGCAAAAGGTTCTAATGCAAAAAGTAGACAACATGTGAGAACAGAGAGCAACACAGAGAGATGAAAACGTTAACAAACTTGCATTCTAGGGATATTTAAAATATCTATAGCCTTAAAATCAAGAAATTGAGGCATTTTATCTGCTGAGATTATTTATGAAGACTTTGATTTCTTGAGACCCAGACCATCTACTATGTCTGCTCTTGAGGCAAATCCACACAGAAGAGCCTCACATTTCTCTCAGAGACGGAGATTATCTATATTCACCTATAAATAGTGATGGCAGTGCACAAATTATGTTATAGCATAGAATCTTCGTTCCTGTATTCATTAGAGAAATGAGGCGTTTGATCAAGAGAACTGAGGCAAGTGATCATGGCTAATGTGTCAGATTCAAGTTTTATATGAGCAAGAACTATCAGCTGTGGGGAACAGATGTCAGGTCTGTGTTCCCTAGTTCTTGGTTCCCAGTACCAAAGAATGGTTACTGGTACTGAGGCTGTGGAGCAAATGAGCAGAGCAAGCAGATACAAGCAGGCAAAGAGCCAAAGTTTATTAAGCAAGCATAGTACATTCCGGAGAAGGAATGGGTCGACCCCTGTGAGTGGAGGAGACTCTGAGTTTAATAAGATTTTCCCTTTTGTGCTGCTTCCCTGATTTTATGTTAAGTGGGGGGTGGAATATTCATGTTTTTTTCTTGGAAAGGGGTGGAGAATTCCCGGAACTGGGAACCTTGCCCATTTTTAACCTTGTAAGGCAATTTCCGAGGTTTGCCATGGTATTTGTAAACTGTCATGGTGCTGGTGGGTGCGATTTTTAGTATGCTAATGAGGGTAGGTCACTTGGGGATACTGTCACCTTATTTGTATGCATGCTCCAAAGACCCTCTTTTGTGGCCTTGGCCATATCTCCACTTTGTGGCCTTTTTACCTCTTTTGGATTGGTCAGTCCTTGGAGACCTCCTATCGTAAACCAAACATCTGTTCAATCCTCTGAAGCCCCCTTGACATGTAATTTGTTCCTTCTTTGAAGTCCCCCTTCCGGTCAATTTGTTCCTTCTGTTGTAGACAAAGCATCTCCTAGTGCCATCTGCTCCTCTGCCCCCTTATCCCTACCTAACAGAACCATATCTGTTTTGTTCACTACTGTTAGTCCAAGGAAACTTCGTATAGTGTTTTCTTTATTCACTGCTCCATACCTTTTTGACAATCATTGTTTTGGATTAATCCACAAGCCACTCAAAAATACTTTAGATTTCATATAACACAATCCAAATTTTTCAATTATATATCCTTTCTGACTCAAAATAAGGAATTAGCTGTCCTTCATTTTCTGATTCAATGAGGAGGGAATCCCTACCATGTCCCAAGCCTTATACGGGGATTTCAGCAACAGAACTTGAAAAAGACTTGGCCCTTCTATTCAATGAGATAATAGTCTAGAAGAGCCTTGTGAATCTTTGCTGAGAAATTGCTCAAAGGGTCCTATCATGAGAATTAATTATGTGATGATGAGAAACTAGATCAAATACAAAAGAACCAATCACCCACAAGTCACTTTCTCTTCTGGATACATAGATAGCCATTTCCAAAAAATGTAGAGGGCATGGGGAAAAGTGGGAGATTCATAAATAGAACTCTTTAGCAGCACAACTGCCCAGAAATTATCTCGCAGTGTTTCTTCCCTTAAACCCAATCTTTGACCAGTTAAATCACATTTCTGAAAGGCAGTCCCCAATTGATAAAAATTCCTCTTGAATATAATTAGGGACTTCCAAGTGTTTTGCCATATGTGAATTTCCAGGGCCATGTGTCACACTCAGAAGCAATAATACCGCTATATCCATTCAAAATAGTTTTTTTTTTTTTGCACTATGTCAGCCATGTGTGATTAACCATATAAAACAAATTGCTGTCAGTTTTGCTCAATGCAATTTTGTATTTATTGCATTTAGCTGTAATTCCTCATCTAATTGGAAATGATAACATTTATTGAGTGAAAACCATGTGCCTGGTACTCTTCTGAGCATTTTACATAAATTTATCTCATGCAATCTGTATGATGAATTTATGAGATAGGATTTTATTTTAGATATTAAAAATGGAGTAGAAAAAAGTTAAATAATTTGTGCAATATCATACGGGGGGGAGGAGAGTTAAAACTGCTTCACTTCTAGAACTATGCTCTTAATCTTTACACCATTATTATTGTTGAAGATATTTTTGTTGAAGTCTCATAATGTGCAATCGACAAATTATGGATACTTTTTTTATCAAGAACTGTGTAGAGTTTGGGTTTTACTCTACTTGCAAGTGAACAAAACAGCCTGACACACATTCATAGATGCTGTTAGAAGAAACCAGACTTTTGAATCAGAGGCATGTAACAGCTTATTATTCATGGCAATAGCATTAGGCACACTGGCACCGTTTTTACACTGGTTCCTTGAGCCCTAAATCCCACAGGGTGATGTGAAGAGGGCCAGATGGTACCTGTGCATGCTGTGTGTTGCATTATAGTTAATAAACCCTGAGCTTAGGCAACTTGACTTTTAAAATGGGCAGAAAGCATGCCTGCCTGTCCTTTGCTATTAAGCAAGACATTGTATCTTTCAAGGCTCTCTGCTGTGCACAAATCTTTGAAAAGATAGTCCAGAACAAATGGAAGTCTGTGCCTGACTTACTAGAGTACAGGAATGCAAAATGCCCACAAAGAATTTTCTCCCAATTAATCCTTTTCCTAAAACACGAATCAATATATTCTTTGTGATAAATCTATGTTCTTTAGCTGGAAATTTTGTGTGGAAAAGACAGCTATTTGTCTACTACTTCCCATTATTTCATTTTTTTCTCATAGTCGCAAACCCACTACCTTCAAAAGGCTAGCTTTTTCAAAATAAATACTGCATTTTTGCAACTCTCTTACAAGTAGGTTTGGCTTTGTGACAAATGTCTAGGCCATTATGTTCCAACAGACATATAATTAACATCACGTATGTAATTTAAAATTTTCTAGTGGCCACATTTTAAAAAACTAAAAAGAAAGAAGTGAAACTAATTTGAAGGTTATATTTTTAAACTCAGTACAGTCAAAATATTATCTTTACATGTATTCAATAGAAAAACATTAATGATATATTTTTACATTTTTTCGTACTTAGTCTTTAACATAAGTTAAAAGTCACAGCACATCTCCATTTGGACTAGTTCTCTATTTTATATCCTCAAAAGCCACATTTGGATAGGTGATATTGTACTGGACAGCACACATTTAGCCAACGAGATTTGAAAAGAAGTGATGTGTGCAATTTCCAAGTTGTATCCTTAAAGAGAAAGGGATGCTCTTTTCTTTGTCTCATCTGCTCTTCTGCCTGGATGTAGTAATGGTGGCAAACCACTTACGGTAGCGGACAAGGCAGGAGATGGCTGGATTTCAGAAAGATGCAGCACATAAACCATAACCTGCTTACTTTATCTCCACTGTTATCAGAGAGAAAAAGAAGCTAGATTGCTAAAGCTACTCTAATGTTTGTTGTCTCTTAGAGCAGCTAAAACTGTACCTTAAGGAATATAAATTGTGTCTTATTCATTTACATATCCTCATTGCCAAATGAAATGTAATTCCGCAAGAGTTCATTGCGGTAAGAAGTGAGGTTATAGCAATGATCCAAATCACAAGCAGATTATTTTCAAAATGAATATATAATGGCTGAAAGTCACACTCAGAAGTAGATACTGACCAGGATTCATTTTTGATTAACACTCCAGCAATGGAGAGTTCACTAATACCTGTGTAAATACATGTAAAAGTATATTTAGGAGCCATACTGTAGTTAGTCCTTTCCTAGGTACAGAAATAACACAGGGTAATGTGTAATTCCATACTAGTCTATAGACACAGGCATTAATTCTTTTCCTTTGAGACAGAGTCTCGCTCTGTTGCCCGGACTAGAGTGCCGTGGTGTCTTCCTAGCTCACAGCAACCTCAAACTCCTGGGCTCAAGTGATCCTCCTGCTTCAGCCTCCCAAGTAGCTGGACTACAGGCATGTGCCACCATGCCTGGCTAATTTTGCCTATATATTTTTAGTTGTCCAGCTAATTTTCTTTCTATTTTTAGTAGAGTTGGGGATCTCGCTCTTGCTCAGGCTCATCTCGAACTCCTGAGCTCAAACGATCCACCCACCTCAGCCTCCCAGAGTGCTAGGATTACAGGCATGAGCCACTGCTCGTGGCCTAATTCTTTCAATTAGTAAAAAGATTATAACAATTGAGCTTTGTATAGTTTAGAAAGAATTGCTAGAACAATTCACAACTGCAAAGATGTGGAAACAACTCAAGTGCCCATCAATCCATGAGTGGATTAATAAAATGTGGTAAATGTATACTATGGAGTGCTACTCAGCCACAGAAAACAATGGTGATCTAACACCTTTCATATTACCCTATATAGAGCTGGAGCCCATTCTACTAAGTGAAGTGTCACAAAAATGGACTCACCATTAAATTGGAGCTAATCAATCAACAGTTATGTGCACATATGGAAATAACATTCATCGGAAATCAAGCAGGAGGGAGGAGGAAGGAGGTGATGGGTAAATTCACACCTAACGGGTACAGTGCACATTATCTGGGGGATGGGCACACTTATAACTTTGTCTCAAACGGTTCAAAAGCAATTTATGTAACCAAAACATTGGTACCCCCATAATATTCTGAAATTTAAAAAAAAGAGAGGGAAGAAAGAAAAAAAGAAAGAGGAAGGAAGGAAGGGAGGGAGAGAAGGAAAGAAAGAAAGAAAGAAAAGAAA